>JAKCPB010001422.1:0-220516 GCA_021442155.1 Cymbidium sinense | reverse complement strand
CCTAAACCATTATCCCCTAAATTTACCAAACCCCAAACCTAAACCCTAAAACCACTAAAGCCTAAACCTAGATTAATAAACCCTAAACCTAAAATAAATAAACACAACCTAAAAAAGTAACTAAATAAATTAATAAAATAAATAAACCACAGAATGTACCTTCATGAACATCATTGTCAATAAATAGTCCCAATCGGCGGTCGTGGCAAAGAATGAGCGGCGGTTATTGTAGTGGTGGTGGGGGATCTAGAGGTGTTGATGGATAGGGAGGTGGTGGTCAAAGCTCTAGTGGTAATGGTGGCAGGAGGTGCGACGGAGGTTACAGCCATGGTTGTGGCGGGGGGAGAGATCGATGATATGAAGGTGGATCCCGCTACTCAAGAGGTGGTTAAATGAGGAAAAGCGAAAAGAAGTCATCTGCATATGGACTGTGTCTTTATAGTAGAGCAGTTTTATCTAGGGTTTATTTACTCTATACATGTCCATTTTTATCTATGTCGATGTCTTAGAAAACTTGGTGTGTTACTTGGTTGATGAAATCGAAAAGAAGAAATGTTAAATATGAATTTATTCTATGTTAAAAAAACAAAAACCAAAAACCCTAAACCCTAAATAAAAAATAGAACACTAAACCTAAAACCTGAAACCTTAACTTTAAACCTAAACCCTAAACCTAAACCCAAAAAAAAAAACCCTAAACCTAAACCCTAAACCATGACAAATAAAACTCTAAAAAGCTAAAAACTAAACATAAACTAAATAAAATCTAAAATAAGTAAATAAACAAACCTAAACAAAAAGTAAAAAAAATAAAAAAAAATAAAAACATAAATAATAACCTAAACCTAAAAAGAAAATAATATAAAAAATAAAAACTAAACTAAAATAAAATAAATAAAAATCTAAACTAAACTAAAATAAAAAAACAAAAATAAAATAAAAAGTAAACCTAAAATAAAAATAAAATAAACTTTAAATAAAATAAAATAAAAATGAAATAAAATCTAAATAAAAACCAAAACCTAAAAAATAAAACCTAAAAATAAATAAAAAATCAAACATAAACCCTAAACTAAAAAATAAGTAAAAACTTAAAATAAAAATAAAATAAACCTAAACATAAATGAAAATAAATAAAACCTAAACCTAAACCTAAATGCTAAATAAAATAAAATAAACTAAAATAAACCTAAACCTAAATTAAAAATAGAACCTAAAAATAAACCTTAAAATAAAATAAAAACCTAAACCTAAACCTAAAATAAAATATAACCTAAACATAAAAAATAAAATAAAAATAAAACTAAACTAAAAAAATAAAGCTAAAATAAACTAAAAAAAAATAAAATAAAATAAAAAACATAAACTAAAATAAATAAACCTAAAATAAATAAACTAAACTAAATAAGAATAAAATTAAACATAAATTAAAAGAAAAAATAAAATAAAATAAAATAAAGAAAAAATAAACTAAATAAACATAAACCAAAGAGTTTACTTAATTTAAAAAAACATAAAAAATATAAAATAAAAACCCTACAAAATCCTACACTAAACCTCTAAAACCCTAAACCATAAACAATCCTAAACCAAAACTACTACCCTAGCCATGTCTACCACAAAACCACAACCTGACCTACTAACTATAAAATAAAAAACTAAACCCAAACTATAACTGAGCCAAATAATAAAACACCTTACCTAAATAACCACTATAAACCTAATGAGCCAACTAACTATTAAAACCTAATCATGAGCCTAAACCCCAACTGCACTGAGCCAGAAAACCTACCTAAAATAAAAGCCACAACTACCAAAATCTAAAACTACTAAACCTAAAAATAAATAAAAGCATAAACTAAATAAATAAAATAATAAAAAATAAATAAACTAAACTAAAATTAAAAAAAATAAAATAAATAAAAAAAAATAAACTTAAACAAATAAAATAAAATAAATAAACTAATAAAAAGAAACTAAAATAAAACAATAATAACCTAAACTAAATAAAAATAAAATAAACATAAAAATAAAACTAAATAAAATAAAAGCTAATAAAATAAAATAAAACTAAAATAAACCTAAAATAAAATAAAATAAAACTAAATAAAATCTAAATCTAAAATAAACTAAAATAAAACAATTTAATAATAAATAAAACTTAAACTAAAAAAAAAAAAAAATAAAATAAATAAAAAAATAAAATACCTAAATCTAAACTAAAATAAAATTAAATAAAATAAAACCTAAACCTAAATAAGTAAATAAACTAAACTAACTAAACTAAATAAAATAAAATAAAAAAAAACTACTAAAAAGAATAAACCTAAAATAAACCTAAAATAAAAAAAAAACTAAACCTAAATAATAAAATAAAACAACTAAAATAAAATAAAAAATAAAACCTAAACCTTAAAATAAAATAAAATAAACTAAAAAAAACCTAAACTAAAAAATAAAAAAATAAAAATAAAAAATAAATAAAATAAAATAAAATAACTAAATAAATAAAATAAAATAACATAAAATAAAATAAAAAATAAACATAAATAAAATAAAAATAAAATAAACTAAAATAAATAAAAAACAAACTAAATAACCTAAATATTTTAATTTAAAGAAAAAAACCTGAACCCTAAACTCTAACCACAAATAAACCCTAAACTAAACCCAAACCCTAAACTAAACCTAAACCCCAAAATAAAATAAAAAAACTTAAATAAGCTAAATAAAACTAAAATAAATATATAAAAAACCTAAACTAAATATAATAAATAAAATAAAAAAACTAAACTAAAACCTAAACCTAAAAAATAAAATAAATTAAACTAACAAAAAATAAACTAAAATAAAATAAATAAAACCTAAATAAAACTAAAAATAAAATAAACAAGGATAAAAAAACCTAAATAAAATAAAATAAACATAAAATAAAATAAAATAGACTTAAAATAAAATAAAACTAAATAAAACCTAAACCTAAAAAATAAACCAAAATAAATAAAAAATAAAACTTAAACTAAAATAAAAAAAAAATAAACTAAATAAACTAAAGAAAAGATAAATAAAACCTAAACTAAACTTAATAAACTAAACCTAAACTTGAACTAAATAAAATAGAATAAACTAAAATAAACCTAAACATAAACTAAAAATAAAACTTAAATAAAAAATAAAACCTAAAACTAAACTAAAAAATAAAATAAAAAACTTAAACTAAACTAAAATAAAAATAAAATTAAACCAAAAATAAAATAAAAATAAAACTCAACTAATAAAAAACCTAAACCTAAAAAGAAACTAAAATAAAACCTAAAAATAATAAATAAAATATAAAGAAAAATAAAAAATAAAATAAACTAAAATAAATAAAATAAACTAAATAAGCATAAACCTGTTTACTTAATTTAAAGAAAAAAATAAACTAAATCCCAAACCTAAATAAAACCATAAACCTACAACCTAAAAACCTAAATCCTAAAACTAAAACCCTAAACCCTAAATAAAAAACCTAAACCCTAAACCTAAACCCTAAACCATAAACCTAAAACCCTAAAAAAAAATGCTAAACCCCAAACCCAACATAAACCTAAAGTAACTAAATAAGTTAAAAATAAACCAAAAGAATAGAACCTTGACGAAACATCACCTAGCAGGCTTAATTTAGATTTGGTGATGGAAGCGAAGGTGGAGGCAATGGTTATCACTGTGGTGGTGGAGAATCTGGAGGTGTTGTTGGGTATGGAGGTGGTGTTCCGAGTAGTGGTGTTTATGGAGGCGGGAGGAGCGATGGAGGTTACAACCGTAGTGGTGGTAAAGGGAGATATCGAGGATATGATGGTGGATCCCACTACTCGAGAGGTAGGGATGGTTATGGTTGGAATTGGATAGATGAAAGAATCACCAATCTGATCTCCTAGTTATGGAATTGTGCCTTTACAGTAGAGATGGTTCTAGTTAGTTTTGATTTACTATGCATGCACATTTTATCTATCATATAAGTCTTAGAAACTTAGTGTGTTACTTGGTTGATAAAATCAAGAAGAAATATTGAATCTGAATTTATTCTCTTAAAAAAAAACAAAACCTAAACTAAAAACCTAAACTAAACCCAAACCCTAAACTCTAAAACCCTAAACCCTAAACCATAAACCTAAACCCTCACTAACCTAAACCTTAAACCCTAAACCATAAACCAAAAGCTCAAAACCTAAACTATAAATAAAATAAATAAAAATATAAAAATTAAATAAAAAAATAAAATAAAATAAAACCTAAACTAAAACCTAAAACCTAAAAGTAAATAAAATAAAAAATAGAAATTAAACTAAAATAAAATAAATAAAACCTAAACTAAACTTAAAAAAAATAAAAAAAAATAAAATAAAAACTAAATAATAAAGTAAACCTAAAATAAAATTAAAATTAAAATAAAATCATAAAGAAAATAAACCTAAAAATAAAACATAAATATAAATAAAATAAAAACCCTAACTAAAAAAAAAATCTAAACCTAGAATAAAATAAAATAAACTAAACCTAAACTAAAATAAAATAAAAAAACCTAAAAATAAAATAGTAAACCTAAACCTAAACCTAAATATAATAAAATAAACTAAAAAATAAACTAAACCTACACTAAAAAATAAAACCTAAAATAACCTAAAATAAAACCTAAACCTAAAATAATAAAATATAAAAAATAAACTAAACTAAAAAATAAACAAAACTTAAAAATAATAAAATAAAACTAAACAAATAAACTAAACTAAATAAAATAAAATACCTAAATAAAATAAAAAAAATAAAATAAACTAAAATAAATAAAATAAACAAAATAAACCTAAACCTATGGGTTTACTTAATTTAAAAAAATACCCCAACCACAACTAAACCCTAACTACCTAAACCACAAAACCACAAACCACAAACCTAAACCTGAACCCTAAACCCTACCAAACCTAAAAAAATAAAAACTAAATAAAACCAAAAAAAATAAATAAAAAATAAAATAAATAAAACCTAAAAAACTAAACTAAATACTAAAATAAAATAAAATAAAATAAAATAAAATAAAATAAAATAAATAAAACCTAAACTAAACTAAATTAAATAAAGTAAACCTAAGAATAAAAACCTAAATAAAATAAAAATTAAACGTAAAATAAATAAAATAAACTAAAATAAAATAAAATAAAACTAAATAAAACTAACTAGAAATAAAACTAAAAATAAATAAAATAACCTAAACCCTAAACTAAAAAAAAAACCAAAAATAAAAAAAATAAATAAACCTAAACCTAAACTAAAATAAACTAAACTTAAATAAATAAAACCTAAACATAAATAAACTAAATAAACTTAAACCTACGAGTTTACTTAATGTTTTAAAACCTAAAAAAATCTTAAACCCTAAACCTAAACCCTAAATCACAACCCTAAATACAACCTAAACCCTTAACCCAAAACCCTAAACCTAAATCCAAACCATAAACCCTAAACCAAACCTAAAACCCAAAACCTAAACCAAACCATAAACCTAAAACCCACAAACCTAAACCTAAACCCCTAAAACCCAGCTAAACCTAAACCCCCAAACCCTAAACCTTAAATGCTAAACCTAAACTAACCTAAACCTTAAACCAACCCAAACCAGAATGGCAGAACCTTGAGGAACATCACATTAACTAGGCTTAGTCTAGATTTGATAGTGGAGCAAAGTTATTGTAGTGGTGGTGGGGAATCTAGAGGTGTTGGTGGATATGGAGGTGGTGGTTGGAGCAATGGTAGTTATGGAGGTGGGTGGAGCGACGAAGGTTATAGCCGTGGTGGTGGCAGAGGGAGAGATTGAGGATATGATGGTAGATCCCACTACTAGAGGAGGGTGGTTGAGAACTAGAAAGCGAAGAATAGCTAGTTGAATCTACTACTTATGGGACAATGTCTTACAGTACAGATGGTCCTACTTATCTAAGTTTTTTGATTTGATCTATGGGCGCTCATTTTTTATCTATGTCATCAATTGTTCCTTAGAAAACTTAGGGTGCTACTTAGTTGATGAAATCAAAAAGAAGAAATGTTGAATCTAAATTTATTCTATGTGTAAAAAAAACATCCTTAAACCTAAACCCTAAACCTTAAACTAAAATGTAAACCCTAAACCTAAAACCTAAACCTAAACCATAAAACCTAAATCCCAAACCTAAACCTAAACTCACAAACCACAAGCCTAAACCCTAAACCCTAAACCACAAAACCCTAAACTCACAAAACCCTAAACCCTAAACCCTAAACTAATCCTAAACCTAAACCTAAACTAACCTAAACCTTAAACTAACCCTAACCTAAACCCTAAACTTTGAATAAAGATCTCATTAGTAGATCTAAAGAATGACCTAATCCATAGTTATGGTAGCTAAAGAAAATGCCTTCAAGAGACTTCCCTTGACTATTAGAGATTTGAATACCCTAAACCCTAACCCCAAATCATATTATAATACCATATATTATAGTATAATGTAGCATCATATATTTGAGCATGTAGTGATGTGTTTTGGATGTTATAAGATGTTTTGAAATGTTTTAGTATGTTATGGTATTGTATATAGTCTATATTAATATAAATCATAAAAATATTGATTTAATTAATCAAATAATGAAATTTGTTAAATTTGAAGTAGGAATTAGATTGTAGTACCAAAGGTGTGCTACACTACTTGTACTCTAACAAGTAAGATTTTATGTTCAAAATAAATTTTATATGTTGTAGCCTAGTATAACATCATATAGCATACTATATTGTTCTACGCATTTTAATTCTTTTAGTATTTTACAATCATGTAGTCGATCCTACACTATAATTATTTATAAAAATGTTGATTTAGCTTTAAAATGGTGGAATTTGGCCAAATTCATAATAAGTAGAGCATGACATCATAATATATTATTTCAATTTAAAATATGTAAGTGATATGACTAAAATATATAGTTTTTTATTGTTTAGACTAATTTAATGATTTTTTATCTTAAGCAATCCCTTGTGATGTAATATGCAAAATAAAAAAATAATAAAATATAATATGGAAAGCCAAAACATAGTGTAGTATCATGCATTATAGCATACCATTGTGTATTACTGCTTGTTATGTAGCATATTTTAGTTTGTTATAGTATGATGTAGTAGAGTTTGTACTGGTATAATTCATAAAAATTCTTATTTATAGGCTGAGATGATGGGATTTGGCCAAAGTTAAGGTAAGCTTTAGGAAACACCATTGGGGGTGTGCTATGGTGTGTCATTTAATCAAAAGAATAAAATTTTGCATCCAAAATAAATGTTCATTTTTCAACCAAATTTTATAATTTTTTTTTTACTTAAAGTGATTCATTTTATGGTGTAATGTAAGATAATATATTATATGAAAGTGTACTAAAAAATAATGTACATACAAAAATAACTTCACATATATATGAATGTGGCAGTGCATTACTAGATGATACTGTACATTTTAGTATGTTTTACTTTTATTATAATACATTGGGTCAAAACTCACAAAAATATTAATTTGAAGGTTGAGATGGAAGAATTTGGCCAAATTCACAGTACACACCAAGAAACAACACCAAAATTATGCTATTTTGTACCATTTCTAATAGAAAAATAACAATTTTACATCCAAAATGAACATTATTCATATTTTGAGAAAATTTTGTTATTTTTTCCTTTTAAGTGATTCTAATGAATGTTTGACAATATATTATATTATAGAGAATTATAATATAACATCATATATCATAATATAATATAGTGTGTTAATTCTCACTATAATATGCTTAGCATGATATTGTATAGTTAGTTTGAGCTTGCACCACCACAAATCATAAAATGTTGATTACAATGCTAAGATGATGTAATTTGAACGAATACATTATTAGGCTTTTGGTTGAAGTATTAAAGGTGTGTATAAGAGAAGAAATAAGATTTGATGAGAATTCAATGTCAAGGACATGGAGGGAGATCTGCTATGGGATCACACATGCATTGGACATGACATGTGAGGGGTCTATGTCGAGGGCATAGAAGAAGAAAATCTGCTGGGGATAAGGTTTGAATTTGATTTGATTATATGATTTGTGGAAAGAAGATCCGCTGAGGATAAGAATCTATAATCCACGGGATTAAGATCGAATCGACTTTAATTTATTTTGTTTTAATTGATGTGAAGGCATATATGTTATAGATATGTGCTCGAGTTCGCAGGGGATCGGGCATTAGGGAAGCAAGTTCAGGCAATCTGCTGGGGATTGGGATTTGAGTTTGATTTTATAAATTTGTTTGGGGACCTATCTGCTGAGAATAAGAGTGTTGTTGGATTTTTTTATTTAGACTCTATTGAAAGAGTTGGTTTAATTTGGCTCCTAGGGAGGTTGGTTTTGAATTTGATTTGCTTGCTTGACTTGTTTTATATAATTTGGGGCTCCAGGGAAATCAGATTGGGTTTAATTTAATGCGAGTTAAAATATGGACCACTGATGTGTGGACCCAGAAGGGGCTATATCGCTTTGACTTTCCTCATGTTTACAAATCCAAAGGATAGTCTACCAGCTGTGGGGTAGAGCTAGCTAACCTAAGGGGTTGCCTTTTGTGTACAATGACAGTGTTAGGAAGAAGGTGTAGCATACTTACATCTTTTCCTATTGATGCACACAAATCAAACTGTCTAGGTGACTATTGAGTGAATGTCGGGGACTTATGTCAACTTAAAAGTTGTCAGGATTAATTTTATCTTAATTTTATGTGATTTTATATGGTTTATTTGATTTAGTTTGAATTTGAATTGAGGGCATATCTGCTAGGGATGTGAGCTCGATCAAATTTGATAGATTTAATTTATGGACCATGTCAGTGTGTGATGGTCCCACTAAGAAGGGGCTATATCGGACTTATTCTATCCTGAATTTACAAATCCAAAGGGATAGTCTCTAGTGGGGTAGAGCAAGATGTTGCCTTTGGTGTGCATGCTAGGAAGAAGGCATAGCAATCTTCTAAAGTAGGGAAAAACCACTTGGGTGACATTAGTAGCACAACAAATCAAACTTGACTTAGGGTGACTCTTGAGTGAATGGGGACTTATATCAACTCAAGAGTAGTGGGAGATTCCGAGTTTTCTTGAGTGCCTAAAGATAGGATGCCTACTTGAAAAATGTATTGCTAGGGTGTCCTCCTAATCCACAAGTGAATATATATTTTATTTATATGTTTTATGTGGACCATGTTGGTGTGAGGGACCACAAAGAAAATGTCATTGACTTATCTCAGTTACTAGACAAGAGAATCTCCATATCCAGGTTACTAGGAAAGGAAACTATCAATGATAGTAACACGGGAGTGTCTAAATGGTCATAAAGGATGTGATCCAAATATATATGCCCACGGGAGGTACTAGGGACATTATCACGCCATGGAAAGAAAGCCTATAGGTGTATGCGGTGGCCAACTCAAGGAGAAAGCATAGCTTGCATCTCCATGAGTGGTGTATCTAAGGTCAGAACCAACCAACTAAGGTGTATCCATCAACATGAGTGGTGTATCCATAAGCATAGTGACAACCAACCAACCTAAGGTTGCATGTCAATGATCAATCTGAAAGAAAGCATTTGGCTTACAACTTTCCAAGAAGAATTGATCATCAGATAGTCTCGTTTGGGGATAGATGTTATAACATAGCGACTTGGATCGAGGATAGGCGGACCCAAACTTGAAGCGGTCGAGGAAGGAGCCTTGGGGACTTATCCTAAACCTCAAATATACTCAACCCAGTTAGTGGACCAAGGCTAATCCAAGAAAAAAGGGTAGGAAACTCACATCCTCTTAAATACAGCAAACATAAGGTAGCTTACCAGCCATGCAGTAAGGCCTACCAAACTAACAAGGTGCTCATCAGTGTGTAGTGGCCAAGTAAGGAAGGAAAGCATAGTAGACTTACATCCTCCAAAGCAAGAAGATGAGGGTGACACACTAGCGAGGTAAGCATTTCGACCTAGAAGCTCTTGAGTGAGTGTCATTGGGGCCTTATCTCAACTCAGAGTTTAACGAGATAAAGATATGCATTTGTTTTATATATTTATGAGTAGTTTGTGTTTTTATGATGTCGATGAAGGATAGGATATCGCTCAGGTTCTTTACACCTATCTCAAACACATCATAGTAGAATCGTAAATAAGAATACTTTCAACATGGAAGAGATTGAATTTGAAATTGAATTTTCATTGATGATAATTATTTTCAAACATGATTTATAATCTTTTTTAAGTAGAGTTGTTGATTCATTGAGCGCTCTCCCTTATGATTAATAAGCTGATAAGATCCTCCTTGGTAGGCCTTCTTTATGGCAAAAGGGCCTTCCCAAGTGGGTTCAAACTTGCCTCCCATCTTACGACGGGCAATAATCGGTCACCTTAGAACTAAAATAAGCTCTCCTACTAGAAAAGCTCTAAAACTAACTTGTTGTGAGCTTGAATTATTTTAGCTTTCTACAACTTGAGGTTTTGGCATGCCCAGTGGTGTCTCTCCTCCAAACCTTCAAGCTCTTCTAACCATAACTTGGCATTATGCTCTATTGTGGTCTTGCTACCCGCAGCTATCCTAAGTGATGGGAGTTGGTCTTTAATGATAGAATGGCTTGAGACCCATAAGGAGAAAGAGTACTGAGTTGGAGTTCTATATATGTGTGCGGTAGGCCAACAGGCTTCAACTACTCATGCCACTTATTGTTGTCATTGTCTTCTTTAGTATTTGGATGAGAGCATTGTTGAAGGCTTTTGCTAAGCTATTTTCCCTTAGGTTGTTGATGGTAGAATATCTCTAATCTATGGTGTGTCTCCAGGAAAAGTTGTTGATCTCTGTGCTCTTGAATGCAATAACATTATCAAATATAATTCATCGAGACACTCTGAACCTATATATGATATGGTTCCTAAAAAATTGGTGCACATGCTGAGCAGTGACCTCTCTAAGGAGAATCGCCTTCACCCATTTAGAAATGTATTCAATAGTAACTAAGATGAGATGACCCTTGGAAGAAGGAGGATCAATCGGACCCACTATGTTGGTACCCCAACACTCGAATGGCCATTAGGCCAATGTAGGATGTAGAATATTGGGTGGTTGGTGTAGGACCACACTATTTGACATTGGTGGCATCGCCATATCCATGCAATCTTTGATCATCAATGGCTAGAGGTATCCTAGTCTCTTGATCTTGGCTTTCATCTTCAGACCAAATTTGTTGGCTCCACATAATCTTGAGTGTACCTCAGTCATAATCTTATGTTGCTTCATGGTTGTCTAAATAATGTAACCATATATGATCGAAGAGATGGTATAAGACACCATCCACAAGAGCATATGAAAGTTCTATGCTTCATCTGATGGGATTGAGACTTCTCTTGAGGTAGTTTGCCTTTATTTAGGTAATCCATGAATGGTTGCCTCCAATCTAACTCCTCATCCTTCTTGTCAATGGCAACCTCCCCTTCAAGAGAGTACTTTTTGATGAGTTTAATATCAATAAAGGATAAGACTTGTCTATTTTGGACCTTTATTGATATGAACTCATCTTCTACAATGCCAACTCCTTGGCAAGCTTGCCTAAAGCATACGCTACAGTTTTCTCTCCTCGAGGAATCTTAAAAATGGTAACCTCTGGGATTTGGGGCAACAAATCCATGGTGTACTTGTGGTAGTGATAGAGCTTAGGCTTTATAACCTTATAGAACCCAATGATTTGGTTGATAACTAGCTGAGAATCCCCAAAGATGTTGATGTTTGGATGCTTAGAGTAATGGCTAACTCCAGACCAACAATCAGAGCCTCATATTCACCTTCATTTTCGGTACAAGGATTGGACAGATGATATGAAAATCTGATCACATCACGGTCTAGAGTTAAGAGAACTATTCCTATCCTTGCCTTTCTTGGAATAGTAGATTATGGTTCTTCTCCTCTTTGAGAGGAAGCTGCACCATCAAAGTACATCTCCTAGCGGTGAATGCTAGTATCCCCTAAGTTCATGATTTATTCATCGGGGAGATCATCACTAATAGATAGTCAGCACGAAGTGGGTGTGCTGCTAAGAAATCCACTAGCATTTGTCCTTTCATTGCACGGAGGGGTACAAAGGTAATGTTAAACTGTGAAAGGATCATGGACTATCGTGCTAACTATTTAGATGGCGGCAGTTGTGTCATGAGATAGTGTAGTGGATTAATCCTAGAGATTAAGTTCACTTTATGAGGAAGCATGTAGTGCTGTAGCTTTTAGGATGCAAATATTAAAGCTAGGCAATGCTTCTAAATGGGTGGATAAGTAGTCTCAACAGGGATTAGATGATGACTGAGGTAGTATAGTGCATTTTCCTTCCCTTTATCATTGGCTTGGGCCAACAAAGCACCAAGAGAGTAATCTATTACAATAGTGTAAAGTATAAGTGGCTTGCCCGGGATATGGGCTACTAGAACTGATAGCATTATCAGGTAATGCTTGATGTCTTCGAAGGAATGCTCACACTTATCACCCCACTTGAATTTGGCATCCTTTTTGACAAGTGTTGAGAATGGGCATCTTTCTGATAGGTGGATATAAAGCATCTTAGATATGTAAACCACCCTTGGAATGATCTGAGTTGAGTTAAACTTTTAGGGAGTGGCATTTCTAATATCTCCTTGATCTTCTCCGAATCAATTTCAATTCCCTGGTGTCGGACAACAAACCTAAGAAATTTCCCTAAAGCTACTCTAAATGCACACTTTAGGGGGTTCATTTTGAGGTTAAATTATCTTAACTATTTGAAAACTACTCTCAAGTCAAAGAGATGGTCTTCCTTTTCTCTACTTTTGACCACGAGATCATAGCACTTGACTTGATGATGAATGAGTTCATTGAAGATTAGTGATAGCAGGTTGGTATATATAGACGGTTATAAAGTAGTGCTTCTTTCATCTTCAGCTATCTTTATTTGGTTATATCTAGATAAGCCATCCATGAAAGAAAGCATGAGATGAGGCAATGTCCACTATCATCTCAGGGATTGGTAGTGGAAATTCATCTTTTGGACATGCCTTATTTAAATTCCTAAAATTGATGCATATGTGAATTTGGCCATTCTTTTTCTTAACTAAGATGATGCTAGCTAACCAAGTAGGGTATTTTTCATCCCAGATGAAGCAAACATCAATCAATTTCTTGACCTCATAAATGACCTCTTATTCTATGTTTAATCACATGCATCGAGAAGCTTGCTTGATAGGGTTAGCCGTAGGCTCTTTGGCTAGTTTATGGACTGTTGCGTTAGGAGCCAATCTCGAAATCACTTCATAACTCCATGAAAAGTAGTCCTTAAACTTTGTGAAAAGCCTAACAAAGTCATTAGTTTCAATTTCATTCAATAAAGAACTTATGTATGTGGGATCTTCTTGAGTTCTAAGTTGATTTCTTGAGCTCATCGATGGTTGACTTGATCTCTTCTTGAACTCTAGTGCATCTTTGACTTCAAAATCATCGATTATCTAAAGTTTCTAAGCATCTCCTCATATGAGTTAATGTGATTTGAAAAGAACTATAATTTGAAATGATTGGTGATGACTAAGCAGTAATCGTCAACATCGACTAGACCCACTATACTGAATCTTAGTCTTGGTCTTGATTGAGAGATTTTGCATTTATTCTTTCATATTCTTTCGAAGTAGTCTAACCTATGCTTTGACCAAGTATGTGGGATTAACCCTTTCTTTGCTAAATTATGAACCCAAGGCAAGTACTAATCAAAAGGTAATTCTATTAAATCATTATATGAATCATCCTCAAGTTCTACATCAACTTCTTGACTTGAGGATTATGTTCCCAAAGAACCTCTAGTCTTCACACTGGATGACTTAGGGCTTTAACTACCAAACCCTAGTTTTGAGGAAAAGTGGGGTTATAGCTAAGGTTCCCAAGCGATGCCTATTTCACATATAGACTTGAACAAACTTATGATTTGCTTTGGAGCTGGTCTTCATTGCTATTTGGCTCAAGTGCCACTCAAGGGAATCTACTACTGAGAAGAGGTGGTGCTAACCATATAATATTCATCCAATAAACTTGATTCTAAGTCTATATGGATAACAGTTGCTCACAGTAGCGGGATATATCTTATTGGATGACCAATTAGGAGATTTTCACCCCAGGACTACTAGGCGGCCTCTTCCTCACTGGTGGAGGTGTCTTTACCCATGTGTTCAATAACAATTGTGTGGAATCTAATGTTAGGCTCCACTTTCTCCTCCAAGTATATTTTGCTCCCTTTTATTTTTTCTTTTCATTCTCTTTTTTCTTTTCTTTTTTTCTCCTTCTTTTTCTTTTTTTTTCTTTTATTTTAAACTTTGGCCAAGTTCAGAATACTTGTTAATTTTGAGGGAGGTAGTAAGCGCATCTTCATATATGCCCACCTCATGAACTATAAATGACTTGAGACCTCCTTTAACAGTACGATCCCACCTCTCACAAATTTCATACACTGATGTAGAGAGGATGGAACTATGTTGTTCTCATGTATCCCACCATGGTCTCCCAAGCAAAGCATGAAAAGATGTATCCAAGTTTATAATGTGAAATTTGGCTTCGATCTTCCAATCATCTATCTCCAAGGGCAACACTATGGAGCCTAAAGCCTATTGACCTCACTTCTGGAGTGTAGATTCAATCTTCCCATCTTAGACTTGAGTCTTCTAGATACTAAGACTTCCCTAGTCATAAGACACTTCTAACAATTAGGTAACACTTGCTAAGCCTAAATACTTAGAAGGGTTAACCATAAAATTATGCCTTAGAGATTAGGATAATCCACCTACCAACCCAAATCCAATTCATGTTCACCTTCTCAAACAAACATCAAGTTCAATTCAAACATCAAATTCAAATCCCAAACCCAAATTTCAAAACCAAATTATTGAAGCCCATGATCAAATCCAAACTTGAAACCTTTCTAAGCCATATGACTATCCCATGGACTTAGCCAAATCTTAATTAAAATCAATCCAAAATTAATTGATTTTCTCATAATCAATTTATATCTTCAATCATCTTCTAAATATAAATGAATCTACATTCAAATGATCAAAACTAAATAAAACTAAATCAAATTAAATCAAAACCCTTCCAAGCCATATGACCTATCCCATGGACTTAGCCAAATCTTAATCCAAATCAAGTCAAACTCAATTGATTTTCTCAAATAAATCATGTTTTCAATCATCTTCACAAATTTAAATGAAATATACATTTAAATCATCAAAATTAAATCAAACCAAATCAAAATCCAAACTTAAGCCACATGACTCAACTCCATGGACTTAGCCAAATTCCTTCATTCCAAAACCCAAATTCAATTGATTTTCTCATAAATCAATCATACCTTCAATCATATTCACAAATTTAAATGAAATCTACAATCATCAAGCCAAACAAAAATCAACCCAAATCAAACCCAACTTAACCATTTTAACTTGAAATGTTCAAATGATCAAAAACCCATTTGAACCAAATCCAATTGCAATTGAATTTATATATCAATCCCAAATCCATATATAAACTCAACAAAATTGAATTGGTTCACTTGACCCAAAGTGACCAATTGACCTATTTGATCCAAGTTGTAATCCCACCCAAATTGGATTGAACAAAGCCCATCAAAACCTCCTATCATGATTGTTGATCACCCTAGGTTGATCAATTGTCACAAATTGGGTCAAACCAAGTCAACTTGGTCATTTTACCAAGTCAACCCCTTAACTCATATGGACCCAAACTAGCCAAATTGTAACCTAAGATTCAAATTCCTTGAAACCAATGATTCATACCAAATCAAAATCAATATTTGAATATGACTTGATCTTCAATTGAGTGAAACCAAACCCAATTGGCCCTCTTGACCCAAGTTGACCCAAATTGACCTAAAAGACCAAATTGGGTCAAATCAAAATATAAACCAAATTGATTGCAACCAATGGCTCAAGTTCATTCCAAATTGATTGTTGAACTTGACCAAAGCCATGATTGGACCCAATTGAACCCAATTGACCTACTTAGCCCAAATTGACCTAAATGTTCAAGTTGGCCTAAATAAAACCAAATCCAAAGTAATTGAAATCAAAGCCAATAATCTTCTATTAGTCAACTAAATGAAAACCAACACCCAGCCAATTTGGCCAATTTGGTCATTAATTAACCCATTTGACCCAAATGAATTCAAATGAGCCAAAATCAAATCTAAGCCAAACTAAACCAAACCAATTGATCCAAAACATCCCAAATGATCATATGAACTTGAATTGAACCCTTGGTTTGACCTTTGACCAATTAGTCAACTTGACCCAACTTAACACAATTTGACCTAAATGAGTCAAATTGAGCCAAACCTAACCAAATCAACTCCAATTGACTTGAAATTTGAGCTAACCCACTTTTGGCTAATTATAAATCTACCCAAATCAAATCCAATGCCAAATGATCATTCCACCCTTGGGTGAAGGGCATCACATGAGACAAATCACCCATGTAAGTGGTCATTTCTATTCCTTGGCCACTTGGTACTCTCCCAATGGTCCACCTAGGCACCTAGGACCTTGCACTGGGTGGTTGGGTTGCCATGACCCATGGGAGGTGAAATCACCTCACCCTGATTGGAGCATTTGAAACCCATAGGACACACATGATTCTTCCCACCTCACACCTTCAACCAACCAAGCGAGCCAACTCAACTCCCTCTCTTCACTCCCTAAGATGGTTGGGCCACAAAAATCAAACCCCAAATCAAGATGAATGGGGTACACCCCTCATTTCACTCAAACACATACAAAATCATTCCTCGAACCTAACTACCCAAGTTGATCTAGAGCCATTCCTCAACTCCCAAGCTCATTCTTTAATCAACAATCCCATTCCCATCTGTCTAAATAGGACACTCCCATTTTTGACCTAACTCTATTTCTCCATCAAACTCAAATTAACTTTGCACCTTCCTAGGCTTTGTCGAGCAAGAATGAATCTCCCAAGCTTCCCAGCACTTGAGGTGGGATTTGATCAAAGTTGAGATCCAAATCATCAATTCATGGCCTTTTGAGGGAATGTCAAGGAATTGATCCAATTGATGCTCAGCAGGCCTTCATCTCCACTATATGAAGCTTATTTAATCATTTTGAGCTACTTGAGCTCAGGTATGCTTCAAGCGATCCTTAGGCAAAAATGGGTTGGAGCTTTTGAAGAAAACTTGCATCTCGTATGATCTTGACTTTGTTAGATCCCCTCAATCGATCTGAAGGTGTGAGATCCTTTTGGAGTTGATCCAAGCTTGAGTAAGCTCAGATCAAGTGAGAAATGGAGGATGTACTCCATTCTCCCTCACTTGCATGATGTTAGATCACGCATCATCTATTTTGCATGATCAGAATAGACGGTCATGATTAGATCCACTAGATTGATCTGATTTAATCCTATTAATCTGTGGGATTAATGCCATCGATCCTCGGATGGTGGACAAAGCACATCCACGCCACGTAGCGAGTCGATAAGTTTTAAGTAGCCAATCCGGTGTCATAAAAGTGTGCATCATGTGCCACGGTGATAACATGATTAGGCAATTAGGCTTAATTAATCATTTTTAATGGCTGAAACTTCTAAAATCTTAAAAATCATAGAGAAATAAAAAAATGCAAATAAATACTCATTTTAAAGATATTTGAGGAGAATTAATTAAAAATGATCTTAACTAATTTTGAATAAATTAAAGTTTATTTACAAAATTTATTAGTTTAATTACTTTAATTACTTGAGCAATTAATCCCAAATTTTATGGGTTAATTTAATGGGATGACTACCTCCCATGATTTTCTTGGGATTTATTGCTCACTTATTATGAAAATTGACTAATTAAACCTTCTACTCTTTTAAGTTAATTAATGATTAGTTAATCATGAATAATAATAAATTGGTTAATTAAGTTTATTAATCATTGTTCTGATAAGTGAACTAAGGAATAGGGTTGGGACCCCTTTCCAGTTCATTTCACCCTTTTAAAATGAAATTAATTAAGATTTAACTAATTAATTAAATCACTTAATCAAATTGAAATCATAATCACATTAGACCTTAATTAAATCATGGGGTAAATCTTTAGGTGTTTAATAACCTAAAGAATTTAATGAAATTATGGTTAGTCCACATGTGTGGGAAAACCTAGAGTAATTAAGTCCTTAATCTAATTAACTATTAATCATGATCCAATTGCATTAGGCCCCTTTTATTTCTAGGGTCATTGCAAGTTTATTTTCCATGCATATCATGTTGGCTCATAATTATTTAGTTAATTACTTTAAGGTGACATAGGTAAGGTAATTAATTCATCTAATTAAATTCAATTAATTAACCCATAAAATCAATTACATTTCCTTAAATTAAATCAAATCTAATGTAGGAATGGGTTTAAAATAACAAGTGATGATTTCTATTCTCCTCTTTAAATCAAATCAAATCCAAAACTTAATTAATAAAGAAGCTTTGGTTTACTTTAAATAATCTTATTTGATTTGATTGTCCTTAAGAACTAGTTTGGTTGAATGAATCACATGCTTAAATTTGATTGTCCTCTTTCCAATTATGTTAAATTTGGTATGTCATTTGAATTCATGCATCCATCTTTTCAAAATCAAATAAAATAGATTTCTTTATGTAAGCTTGCATGTGTTGATTTAATTTAATATATGCATGGCTATTATTCTATTAAATCCAAATGTATTTTTAAAGCTTATAAATGATTAATAATATGTGTTATGATGTTAGTTATAAATGTAAGAAATGCATGTGCTTATAGCTTAAGTGTATGAATGTTGAGTTCTCTTTCCTCTATTCATGTGTTGATTTATATAAGATTGAATGGTAATGGGTATATAGTAGACATCCCAAAACATGAGGCTTTTAGCCCCAGGTCATTTGATTACCTCACTGGTTTAACAATGCTACCCATTTGATTTCGTTCTTATGTATTTCATTCGATAGAGTTTTAATTCATATATATAAATGATTCAATCAAAAAACAAAATATCTTTGCATGGTTTTCTTTCTCTCATTTATGTATACATCCATGTGTGTCCAAGAAAAGAAAGTATATAGTTTGGACATCTTGGGAATATGAGGCTTTAGTTAGCCCCAAGAAAGTCATTTGACAACCTCACTTCCTAGTTTAACAATGACACATACTTCTATATCTTTGTACATGTATATGTATATGTGATTAGTGAATGAAAATCCCATTTTACATTAAAATTGCATGCATTCATAATTGACTAAGTGGTTGAATTAATTAGGCATATGATTTGGAGCTTACTTTCTATGTTCATGTATACTAATTTACATATATTTTAATGCAAATGGGTATATAGTTTGGACATCCTAAGAATTCGAGGCTTTAGCTTGCCCCAAGGAGGTCATTTGATTACCTCACTTCCCTAGTTTAACAATGGCACATGTCTATTTTATTTTATTCTTATGTAATTTTTATATATGAATTCGGATACAGTATTAAATTAATATGTTTAAATAATTCAATCAAACAAATATAAATTCTAAACATACACATACATTCGTCATTTAAGTGTGCTAAAATATGTTACATGCATAGATACACTTAGGATTAAATCATAAGCATTTTACATGTGATGGAAAGGATTGATTTAATATATGTCATGTGGTAGTAATTCAATTAAATTAATCTTAAGATGCCTTTCATTTTGAATAGGATTATTTAAAGTGAACCTTAGGATTAATTAAATCATTTAATAAGCCATTCACTAAAGAGAACTAAATCAAATTAATATACTTTAGAAAGTGACTTAAGGTAGGGATGAAAGAGGGAAATCCTCTTTTCCTCTTTTTATACCACTTAGTTGTTAAGTGTAATCAAATAAAACAAAAGAAAACACAAATTAAAATTCTCAAATCAATTAAACTACTTCAAAAGAAATCAATCTTTCATGTTAAATTGAACCCTTCTACACATAGAAAATACAACACTAATGCCTAACAAGACTTACCACACAAGCCTTAATACATACATTAGAATTAAGTCACCACTTCTAGCTCTAAGTTAGGATGATGTATGTGTTGTGATGTATGTTTTCTTTCATGATGTTATTTTAGATTGGATGTTAGGGTGTATGCTTCATAGGAGATGATAGGCCAATATTAGCCTAATCATGTTCTCTGCAGGTGATTATGCTTAAGGAATGCTTAAAAATAAATGTGAATGCTCTTTTTACAGGTTGCTTAAATCCTTAAGCATAATCCAAGTTAGGACTGGTGGGCTTAGTTACCCATTTGTAGGGTGCTAAGTCTAAATTATAAATACAACAACTTGGGATTATTTGTATATTTAGCTGACCTCCATTTTGCAGGTGTAGTTAGATTTACTTTTCCCACACAGTACAATTTTTACAATAGGAATTTGGATTAGTGCTATGGGGGATTAGGATGAGCAGTGGCCATAAGACTTTGTCTTGGGGTGCCTTGTGATGCCTTTGAAGTGAGCACCATCCAAATTAAGGAAGGAACCAAATCAAAAATTGAGATATGAAGAAAGAAGACCCCCATAGCATTTAATATAATTATAATCATTCTTTCATATTCTAGGTTGTATAAGGGTAGAGCTTGGCTACCCATCTTTTCTCTCTTTGGGTTGTATGACAGTACCCGATCGCACAAGCCTTTTATTCTTTTATGATAGTTTATATAATTGTTTGTTATTATCTTTACATTGTGCATTAGGATGGCATGCTTGTCGTAGTTTCTTAAATGATTGATGCTTTAATGTATGACTTGTATGATTAGGCTCTTAGGATAAAATAACTTTTATACCCAACTAATCACTCATAACTAAATTTTAAACAACTCATAACCTCATCATAAAGCAAGGCATAAATAAGATAATTAAAGATTTAGCAACCCTTTTATGGATGTATGTTTCACATCATGCATGCATATTCTTTCTCTCTTGAACATGAAGGATCTCCATCCTTGCACCATAAAGGAATGCTTAACTGAGGGCATCCCTTGTGGTGGAGAACACCTTCTTCTAGGATTTGACCCATAACTTATTTCATCATGCATTTAAGCATAAGAAATCCTAAAGCCTCTATCAAAATGATGTGTCAAATGAAATAAAATTTGAAAAGATTTTGCATTTATAGATTAAGTCATATGCTCATACCACTCATGCTTTAATCTCTTAGGGTGTGTTTAGGACTTTAGTCTCTTTCTAATTAAATAAATATCTTAGCTATCTTGCAATTCATAAGACTACATGATTTTAAAATCATAGGAGGAGTTAGTGGTGGCACTTGGTTATAAGTCTAGAAATCAGACAATTTATTCTCTCTTGTGGAGGTAAACCCTTATGTCCACTTATCGCTTAGATTTAGGTCATGCTAAAGCTCCCTAGATTTAGGATCTAAGGTAGCTATTTTTTTTGGGCTATGAGCATAAATCCTCACCTCTTAAGCATTCCCACAACCTTGTGTTGGTTGATTATAAGCCCTTGTAATCTAATTAAATTTCAACTCAAAATATATAAATCTCCTCAACTTCAAAATTATAATGCCCAACCATACGATGATTGGAATCACTAGGCTTCTAGTATCATGAGCATTTTCTACTTATTTCATTTGGATTTGAAAAATAAGTCTTCTCTTGAGCTTTCCCAATTGATTTTCCAAATACAACCAATATTTTGATAGTCTAACCTTGAAATCTTTGGAGATGATAATTGTCTACTTTAATTGAGTATTCTTAAAAATTTCATTTCTAAGATGTAGTTAACTATGGAAGCTTATAAATATGGAACTTAAGAACAGTTTAATATAAACCTTTATTCATCCAGGTAAAGTAGGGGAAAAATCTCTCATACATTCAAAGACCCATCTTGCCTTAGGATCCCTTATTACATGATTAGGTTCATTGTAGGGTGATGCCTCTATCTTTCGGGATAGTACATCATTCCTCAATATTGTACTCAATCGCCTTAAAAAGTACCCCATACCAAAAATAAACACCACAAGGCCATCTCGCCTTGTTCATTGAATCCTCTCAACATCATCCTTTCTTTTTAGAGTTTGGAGATGTCAATCCTCAACTAGTCAAGGGTTCTTAGACTCCTAATGTTGATTGTACAACTAGGTCAAGCAAAACTCTAGATACTACACACAACATCCTGTAATGTAAAGAGAGGTTGTGCTCAATCGTCCCAGAGTAAGTCTTCATCGAATGTAACTCAAGATGTCTTTGGTGGAATGCCTCTTTTAGTAGTGGTGAGCTAAGCATATCTCTAGATCAAGTAAGGCATTGATTATAGATTTCCTCATCTCTTTGGATAAGATAAGGCATCGTATATGCATAACTTAGCTGAAAACTTTCTAAGGTGAGCTAGGACATTGTAATCAACTATGGCTTGGTCCTCAACAAGCATATCCATGGGTGGAGCATCCTATAGAGGGGCTATCACTCACTGGAACCAATGACTTGCTTACCCTTTTCCTAAGGTGCTACCCTAGGTGGTAGAACTTTTCCCCTTCATAGGTTGACTTCAGTGACTTCTTGGAATGATGAGCTTGTGGAAAGTTTTACTTTCTCATTGGGCATACCTATAGCTTCTCTTATGGGATCCTTAGAGTCAGTTGACTTTAAGTCAATCTTAAGAGGTGAACATGATTGATTCAGAGAAGGATAGTCGATCTGAATCAAAAAAAGGATCTACTAGCTATTATTTTTATTTAGACTGAGCTTTCAATAGAATAAAATCAAGAACATCATAAGTGGACAATATATAAGTAGAATTAGCTTTTTTTTTATTATTTCTTTGGGTAGAGGTACATGAAAATCAAGTAAAGTAAGCGAGTAAGGATTTAGTGCCCTTATCCATAGATACACTCTGGGTATGGTGAGGTTTCTTGTTGGGTTGTCACCCTCCCAGTTGCCTTTTCCAACTAGTAAACCTTCCTTGGTGTTGGAGGTTTGAGCTACTTGAACCTGAGGAAAACTTCTTGATCTTAGAAATGATCTTCTTATGTGGGATAAGGAGATATCCTAACCTTCTTTGGTCTTAAGAGGATCAGTATCCCCAAGGATTACTCTAGAACTGGATGGTTGTTCTAATAAGTATTCCTTAGGGATAACTATGGCTCTCAACTTATAGCTGAGCTCAAGCTAGTCCTGAAAAGTGATACAATCCTTAAAGACATGGCCTAACATACAATGGTATGGGAAAAAGCTAGCATTAACACTCTTTCCCACTTCCTCCACCCCATGCTTTGGTAACTAAAGTCAAGTTTCTTTAAGAGATTCTTAAAGATTTTCTAACTACCTCCCTCTTGAATGAATAAGGCTTATTCAATATATTGACAAGAGTAGGTGGAAGTAGCTACTAGCGATGGATATGAATCTTCTATTGTGGTGGCGAGGTGGTGGAAATGGTTGTTGTGTCAGTTGCGGTGGCCAGTATGATGGCTGAGGTGGTGGAAGAGGAGGTGGCAAAGGAGGCTGCTGAGCTCATAGTCTCTCATAGTGAACTCTGGTTGGTTGGTTCCCTTTATCCACTGACACAACTATCCCTGACTTCATTTTAAACATCTTTTGCGGCTTGGGCCGAGATGATTGGTCGAGAAAGGGCAACTATTTTGCTTCTTCTTGTAGCCTGACTGCCTTGTTGATTAATTTCTTGAATGTTTTGACGGTAAAGCCCTTAAGCATGAAGGCGACTATGCCATGGATATTCTTGAGAAGAATCTCAATGGCATCTATTAAAATGTGGTTAGCATTTCATCATCGAGGTTGCCAGAGAATGTAATCAACAAGGGACTCGTTGAGTTTCTGTTTCTATATAATAAGGTCACCTACAATCACCCTCTGTTGAGCTCCAGCAAATCTCTTGATGAAAAGGTGCTCCAACTCAGCAAAAGTCTTCATCACTGGTTCACACACTAATCAAATGCAACACCAGACTAAAAAGGTGGAAGAGGAGTGTTATTCCCGATGTTGCAACATACTCTAAAGTGTGCAATGTGTTATCGTGGGTTCCCACTACCATCAAATATCTTGAAGAATGCTGGCACAAAACCCTAAATAAAATAAAAACTAAACAAAAACCTAATCCTGAAAATAAACTTAAAAATAAAACCTAAAATAAATAAAAAATAAAACATAAACCCTAAACTAAAAAAAAACCTTGACCTAAAATAAACATAAACCTAAACTAAAATAAACTAAACTAAAAAAAATAAAACGTAAACCTAAACCTAAAATAAACTAAACCTAAAACAAACAAAACAAAATAAAATAAAACTAAAAATAAACCTAAACCTAAACTAAAAAAAAATTAACCAAAACCAAAAAACCTACAAAAATAAAATAAAATAAAACTTAAAATAAAAATAAAAAAAATAAAACCTAAATAAAAAATAAAACTAAACTAAAAAAAATAAACATAAACCTAAACCTAAACCTAAAATAAACTAAAATAAAATAAATAAATAAATAAATAAAAAAAATAAATCTAAATAAAAATATAAATAAAATAAATATAAAACAAAATAAACCAAACCTAGTTTACTAATTTTTTTAAAACCCTAAATCTTAAAATCCTAAACAAAATTAACCTACTTAAACCCTAAACCTACCCTGACCACAAACCCTATTATAAACCCTAAAACCCTAAACCAAACCCTAAAGCTGAGCCTAAACCACAACCTTAAACCCTAATAAATCTAAACTGAGCCACAAAAAACACAAAACCTAAAGCTAAACCTAGATCTGACCTGACCCCAAACACTAGGCCTACCTAAAACCTGAGCCCACTGAGCCCTAAAATAAAACAAACTAAAACCCAAAACTTAAACTAACAAAACCTAAAAATAAAATAAATAAAACCTAAATAAAATAAAATAATAAACCTAAATAAAAATAAATTAAATAAAAATAAATAAAAAAACTAAACTAAAAAAAATAAAATAAACCTGAATAAAAACCTAAATAAAATAAAAAAACATAAAATAAAAAAATAAAATAAACCTAAATATAATAAAATAAAAGTAAATAAAACCTAAGCCTAAAATAAACCTTATAAACCTTAAAATAAATAAAAATAACACTAAAATAAAATTAAAAAAAAACCTAAACCTATATAAATAAAATAAACAAAATAAAATAAACATAAACATAAAATAAAATAATAAACTAAAATAAATAAAACCTAATCCTAATCTAAAATAAACTAAACCTAAATCTAAACTTAAAATAAATAAAATAAAATAAAACTAAAAAACCTAAACTAAAAAAAAACCTAAATAAAAACCAAACCTAAACCTAAAGAATAAAATAAAAAACCTAAAAACTAAAAAAATAAAAAAAAAAAGTAAAACTTAACATAAAAATAAAATAAAAATAAAACTCAAAAAATAAACTAAAAAAAATAAACTAATAAAAAATCTAAACTAAAATAAATAAACCTAAAATAAATAAACTAATCTAAATAAATAAAAAAATAAATAAAATAAAAATAAAATAAAATAAACTAAAATAATAAAAAAAATAAACTAAATAAACTAAGCCTGGGTTTACTTAATTTTAAAAAGAAAACATAAACCCTAAACCCTAAACCCTAAAAAACCCTAAACCACAAAAATACAAACCCTAACCTTAAACCTAAACCACAAAGCATAAACCTAAAACCCTAAACCCTAAACCCTAAATAAACCCTAAAATAACCACAGAACAAACCCTAAACCCCAAATAAACTAAACCAAAGTAACTAAATAAATTAAAAAATAAACATACCCTAAAACCTAATAAACCTAAACCTAAACCTAAACATAAGCCATAAGAATTGACAAAACATTGATGGCAAGAACATCACCCAGGCTTTCTAGATCCTGGTGGAGGCAAAGGAGTGGAGGTTATCGCATTGGTGGTGGGGATCTAGAGGTGCGGTGGATATGGAGGTGGGTCGGGCGATGGTGGTATTGGAGAGGTGATGGAGGCAGCGTGGTGGTGGCGAGGGAGTGATCAGGATATGATGGTGGATCCACACTCGAGAGGGGTGGTTGATGGGAACTAGAGAAACTAAAGAACGTCGATCTACTCTTATGGAGCGTGTCTTTACAACAGTTCTAGTTATCTAAGGTTTTTATTTGCTCTATGCGTGCTCATTTTTTATCTATGTTGTCACTTATGTCTTAGAAAATTTGTGTTACTTGGTTGATGAAATCAAAAGAAGAAATGAATTTATATCTATTAAAAATGAAAACCCTAAATCTAAACTAAAACTGAACCCTAAACATAAAACATAAACCCTAAACCTAAAACCCTAAACCTAAACCACCCTAAACCAAACCCTAAACCTAAACCCTAAACTAAACCCAAACCCAAAAAAAACCATTCTAAACCCCAAACCCTAAACTCCAAAAAAAGCTAAAACCAAAAAAAAATAAATAAACCTAAAATAAATAAAATAAACTAAATAAAATAAAATAAACCTAAATCAAAATAAAAAAAAAAATTAAATAATAAGAATCTAAATAAACTTAAACTACCACTTATCTTAATTTAAAAATAAATAAAAAAATAAAAAATAAAAACTCTAAACCCTAAATAAATCCTACCAAAACCTAAAACCTGACCCAAAACTAAAACCATGACCCCAAACCACAAACCCTAAACTAACCTTAATCCTAAACCACAAAAAAAACCTAAACTAAATAAAACCATAAAATTAAAACTAAACCAAAATAAAATAAAAAAATTAAAATAAAATAAAAAACCTAAATTAAAAACCTAAATAAAATAAAATAAAAAATAAAAACTAAACTAAGATAAATAAATAAATAAACTAAACTAAAAATAAAATAAACCTAAATAAAACTACAATAAAATAAAAAACTAAATGAAAATAAAATAAAATAAACTAAAAAAAAAAAATCAAAACTAAATAAAACCTAAATCTAAAATATACATAAAAAAACTAAATAAATAAATAAATAACCTAAACCTTAAACTAAAATAAATAAAATAAAATAAACTAAACCTCGACTAAAATAATAAATAAAAATAAATAAAACCTAAACTAAACTAAACTCTAAACTAAATAAAATAAAATAAAACTAAAAAAAAAACCTAAATCTAAACTAAAATAAATCCTAAAATAAACTTAAACTAAAACCTAAACCAAACTTAAATAAATAAATAAAACTTAAACCTAAACCTAAAATAAAAATAAAATAAAAAATAAAAC
Source organism: Cymbidium sinense (assembly GCA_021442155.1). NCBI lineage: Eukaryota > Viridiplantae > Streptophyta > Magnoliopsida > Asparagales > Orchidaceae > Cymbidium > Cymbidium sinense. Next base: position 193,151 of record JAKCPB010001422.1, on the reverse strand, counting down.
TCAACTAAAAATAAACCCTAAACTAAACCTAAAAAAAATAAAATAAAATAAAAAAATCTAAAAATTAAAAAAATATAAAATAAATAAAATAAAATAAATTAAAATAAAAATAAACTTAAATAAAATAAAACTAAAATAAACTAAAATAAAATAAAACAAAACTAAAATAAAATTAACTAAAATTAACCTAGTTTACTAATTTAAAAAAAGAACCTAAAAAAAAAAATCTAAAACCAAACCCTAAACCCACCACAAAAACTGCTAAACCACTAATAAACTTACACCTAAACTCAACCCTAATCCAAATAAACCCAAATCTAAAACCCTAAACCCTAAACCCTAAATAACAAACCTAAACCACACCACAAATACCAAAACCTAAAACCCTAAACCCAAAAATAAAATAAATAAACCTAAACCAGATTAAAATCCTAAACACTAAATTAACCCTAAACCCAAACCCTAAATAAAAAAAACTAAAAACTAAACTAAAATAAATAAATAAAAATAAAACCAAACTAAAGAAAAATAAAATAAACTAAATATAAAATAAAATAAAATAAATAAATAAATAAAATAAATAAACAAAATAAACAAATAACCTAAACTACCATAACTCGTTTAAAAATCAAAAAAAAATCAAAAAAAATAAAACACTAATCCTACCCAAAACCTAAACCTAAAACCCCAAACCAAACCATGTGACAAATAAAACCCTAACAGAAACTGATCCTAAATAAAAAACCTAACCTAAAACCTAAACTAAATAAATAAAACAAATAAAGAAATAAAAAAAACCTAAACCTAAATAAAATAAAATAAAATAAAAACCTAAAAAATAAAACCTAAATAAAAATAAAATAAAATAAAAATAAAACTAAAATAAATAAATAAAACTAAACTAAAAATATAAAATAAACCTAAAATAAGAAACTTAAAATAAAATAAAACTAAATAAAATTAAAAATAAAATAAAATAAAATAAAATAAAATAAAATAAAACTAAACCTAAAATATAAACCTAAAAAATAAAACCTAAACCTTAAACTTAAAAAAACCTAAACTAAAATAAATTAAATAAAATAAACCTAAACTAATTAAACTAAAATAAATAAAACTTAAACTAAAAAATAAACATAAACCCTAAAATAAATAAAATAAAATAAATTAAAAAAAGCCTAAACCTAAAATAAAAATAAACCTAAAAAATAAACCTAAAAAAAAACAAAATAAAAAAAAATAATTAAAACCTAAAAAAAAACCTAATTAAAAAATAAAACCTAAACTTAAAATAAAATAAAATTAAACTAAACTAAAATAAACATAATCCACATTTATCAAAAATAACTAAAACCTAAACTAAATAATAAATTAAAATAAACTAAATAAAATATAAAATATAAAATATAAATTAAAATAAACTAAAATAAATAAAAATTAAAATAAATAAATAAATAACCTAAACTCTTGGTTTACTGATTTAAAAAAAAAAAAACCCTAAACATTAAACCCTACTAACCCACAAATCCACAAACCTGTAAACCTAAACCCAATACAAACCCTAAATACCTAAACTTACACCTAAACTGACTAAACCTAAACTAAATATCCTAACCACAAACCCTAAACTGACCCAGGCCACTGAGCCACTAAATCCAAAACAAACCTGAGCCACCTAAAACTCCTAAACCTAAACTAAAACCCTAAAAACCCTAAACCCCAAACTACCTGAGCTCTCTGACTGGGCCAAAACTCCTAAACTTACTACCTGACCTAAAACCTAATATAAATAAACTAACTATAAAGAGCCCCTAAATGACTAATACTAAATAAAACTAAACTAAAACCTAAAACTCCTAAAAAAAAACTACTGATAAAACCAAAACTTAAACCTAAAACACTAAATAAAAACTAAAAAACCCTAAAAACCACAAACCTAAATAAACCACTAAACTAAACTAAATAAAATAAAAAAAACCTATAAATAAAATAAAATAAAATAAATAAAAACTGAACTAAATAAAATAAAAAAAAATAAAATAAAATAAAACTAAAAACATAAACTAAAATAAAATAAATATAAAAATAAAATAAAATAAAATAAAATAAAATAAAACTAATAAAATAAATAAAATAAAAACTAAAATAAAAAAAATAAATAAAAAACCTAAATAAAATAAAACTAAAAATTATAATAATACCTAAAATAAAATAAAATAAAACTAAATAAAACTAAACCTAAAAAAAACTAATAATAAAATAAAACCTGAAACTAATAAAAAAAAAAAACTAAACCTAAAATAAAATAAAATAAATAAAATAAAATAAACTTGAACTAAAACAAAAATAACTAAACAAAATAATGAAATAAAACCTAAACTAAAATAAACTAAATCTAAATACAAACTAAATAAAATAAACCAAAGTAAAAAAATACTAAACTAAACTAAAAATTAAAACTAAAATAAACCTAAAATAAACATTAAAACCTAAACCTACCACTAAACTAAACTAAACTTAAAATAAATAAAATAAATAAAAAATCTAACAAAAAAATAAATTGAACTAAATAAAAAACTAAATAAATCTAAAATAATGTAAAATAAATAAAAATAAAACCTAAAACTATAAAAAAATCTAAAAAAAAAATAAAAATAAAATAAATAAATAAATAAATAAAACCTAAACCAAAATAAACTAAAAAAATAAACTAAATAAAATAAAATAAAATAAAAATAAACCTAAACTAAAAAAAAATAAAAATAAAATAAAATAAAACCTAAATAAAATAAAAAAATAAAATAAAAATAAAATAAACTAAACTAAACTAAAAAATAAATAAATAAAAAAACCTAAACTAAAATAAATAAAATAAAATAAATAAAATTAATAAATAAAATAAACCTAAATAAAATAAATAATAAAATAAAATAAATAAAAATAAACTAAATAAACTAAAAAAAATCTAAAATAAAAAAACTAAAAACTAAAAAAACTAAAATAAAAAAACTTAAACCCTAAAACTATAAAATAAAAAAAAAAACAACTAAAACCTATAACTAAATAAACTGAGCCCTAAAACTAAAAAACTGACCTATGAGCCAAACCCTAAACTAAAACTAAACTAAACTAAACCTAAAAACTAAACTAAAAACCAAAAAAACCTGAAAAAACTGATATGAAAAACAAAACTGAGCCAAAAAAAAATGAACTAAAACTAAATAAAAACAACTGATAATAAATAAAACCTAAATAAATAATAAAAAAAACCTAAATAAAAATAAAAAAAAAAATAAAATAAACATAAACTAAAAAAAAAATAAAAAAAATAAAATAAAATAAAATAAAAAATAAAAAAATATAAAATAAAATAAAATAAACCTAAAATAAAATAATCTAAATAAAATAAAAATAACATAAAATAAAAATAAATAAACCTAAAATAAACTAAAATAAAACTAAATAAAAAACCTAAAACCTAAAATAAAATTAAAATAAATAATAAATAAAACCAAAACTAAAAAAATAAACCTAACATAAAATAAAATAAACAAAATAAAATAAAATAAACCTAAACTAAAATAATAAACTAAAATAAATAAAACCTAAAAAACTAAACCAAAATAAAACTAAACCTAGTATAAATAAATAAAATAATAACTAAAAAACATAAACTAAACTAAAATTAAAACCTAAAAATAAACCTAAAATAAAAATAATACTAAATGCTAAAACTAAAACCAAACTAAATAAAAAAATAAAATAAATAACAAAAATAAAGATGAACTCAAACAAAAAAAAAAAATAAATAAATAAACTAAAAACCTAAAATCCTAAATACTTAAAAAAAAATAACCTGGCCATGAGCCCTAAACTACCTAAAACCCTAAACTGCAATAAACCCTAACCTAACTGAAAAACTACCAATCCCTGATCTAAACCACTGAGCCTAACCACTGACCATAAACCTAAACCTGATACCTACACCTATAAAATACCTACCCTATGCTATACTGATACTGAGCCATACCCAAAACCCTCCCAAACTAAAACTGAGCCACTAAATAAAATAAATAAAAACTAAACCTTTAAACCACTAATACCTATAAAATAAAACCACAAACCTCCTAAATAATAAACCTAAAATAAAAATAAAATAAAAAAACTAATAAATAAAAAATAAAACAAAATAAATAAAATAAATAAAACCTAAATAAATAAAAATAAAATAAAATAAAAAAAATAAAATAAAATAAATGTAAATAAAATAAAATAAACTAAAATAAAATAAAATAAAACTAAATAAAAAAAACTAAAAAATAAACCTAAAAATAAATAAAAAAAACCAAATAAAACTAAAATAAAAATAAAATAAAATAAATAATACAATAAACTAAAATAAATTAAAATAAATAAAACCTAAAATAAACTAAACTAAACCAACTAAAATAAAACCAAATAAAATAAAATAAATTAAAATAACCTAAACTAAAACTAAAAAAACTAAAATAAACCTAAAATTAAAGAAAATAAAACCTAAAAAACTAAAACCCTAAACCAAAAGTTAGATAAATAAACTAAACAAAATAAAACTTAAAAATAAAATAAATAAATAAACCTAAAAATAAAATTCAAAATAAAATAAAAAAACATAAACTAAAACCTAAACCTAAACCTAAATAAAGAAAATAAAATAAAAAATAAAAATAAATAAAATAAAATAAATAATAACTTAAACTAAAAAAATTAAAAAAAAATAAATAAAATAAATAACCTAAAATAAAAATAAATAAACCTAAAAAAATAAAATAAATAAAAAACCTAAACCTCAAAATAAACCTAAAATAAATAATAAATAAAACCTAAACCCTAAAAATAATCTAAACTAAAATAAAAAAAAAATAGACTAAACTAAACTAAGATAAAACTAAATAATAAATAAAAAACATAAACCTAAAATACCTAAACCTAAACCTAAACTTAAATAAAATAAAATAAAATAAAATAAACCTAAATCTAAACAAAAAATAAATAAAATAAACCTAAATAAAACTTAAAATAAAACCTAAAAAATAAATAAAATCTTAAACATAAACTAAAATAAAAATAAAACTTAAACCTAAAAAAAAATAAAATAAAAATAACTAAATTAAAAATAAACTAAAATTAAAATAAACTAAAATAAATAAACCTAAATTAAATAAACTAAACTAAATAAAAATAAAAATAAACCTCAATAAAAATAAAAAATAAAATAAGCTAAAATAAATAAAAAATTAACTAAATAAACCTAAACCTACAAGTTTACTTAATTTAAGAAAAATAAAATAAATAAATACCTAAACCCTAAACCCTAAACCCAACCTTAAACCCTAAAACCCATACCTAAAGAACCTCCTCCCTAGCTCTCTCTCATTCTCACGGTGATTTTGAATCCATCTTGGTGGCGTGCCCTCAACTTTTTATTTATGTGGCTTTGGCTTTGATTTCGATCGATTTAATTGCTTGAACGACATTTGGCCATTTGTGTGATGTTTAATCATTGACCATGGCTGTAATGAGTTCTAGTCCTTAGGTTCCACTTAAAAATATGGATGTTTGGGCTAGGGCATCTAACATTTTTGGGGATTAGCGACCCCAATGCTGCATCTTCTACTAAATCTTTTAAGGAAGTGCTCTCTAGTAAGATTTCTCCCTATGTTGATTCGGTTAATCACATTTCAATGTCTTTTAGAGGTTGCCTGGTCGTAATGTTCTCTAATGTGGATGTTGAAAAGTTGGCAAACCCTTTGAATTTTCTCTTATCGATAAATTTTCTTTGCATCATCCGAATTTGGATAAGATCCACTCTTCTTTCCATAATCTCAAGCTTATGGGTGCCTTCTCAATTGGTCTTATTGACCCTCTGTATATCCTTATTTAACATTCTAATGATCTCAATTATCCATGTATTTTATCACGTCATTCTTATTTCATCTTTAATTGTTAAATATGTTTGTTGAAGTTGTCACCCCTTTTTGACATTAAAGAGGAATCTCTTATTGTCCCTATGTAGTTATCTCTTCTAATATGCATTCATTTTTTACCCACCATGTGCTTTTTTTCTGCTTTATTTTATTTTGCAACTTGATAACATCGGCGATCGCCCTTATGTGGCTCGGATCTTCATTGAATTAGACATAACTAAAAAATACCCTAAGGATGTTTGGATTGGCTCTAAAAAATATGGGTATTCACAAAAGGTTGAGTTGGAGAACCTTCTAGTTTTTTGTTCCCAATGTAAAATACATGGTCATGATAACACTATGTTTTATCTGATCCATGTGAAAAGTGGATTGCTTATTGGTGACTAAACTTCAATAATCATGACCATCCTTTAAATCATTGTGTTATGGCGTAAAGAAATATGACTTGAATATAGTGAAAATGTCTTAACATTTGCCCTAATTATATAAGCATTCTACATTATGGATGGATGCAAAAGAAGTTAGTCCATGAAACTAGAATTTGGTTAAGATCTTGTAATGTAGGTACTCTTATAGGTAAATTAATGGAATTAATAGATATTATGGTTCATAGAAAAATAAATATTTGATGTTCAGAAACTAAATGGGTTAGAAGGCCATGATAGTTTAGGTTTTAAACTTTGGTATTTTAAAAGTCACTAAAATCATGTATATAGATAAAGTTTAATAATGTTATAAATATTAATAGATCTAGGAATAAATTATAGCTTTAAAGATTATTGTTTACTAAGATTATCAATGTTATAAGTGTCTATGCTCCTAAGTAGGTTTGGAGGTAAGAAAAAAAAAATTTTTGGAATGAATTAGAATTAATACAAAGATACCTCTTGAAGAAAAAGTATTTATTGGAGATTTAAATGGACATGTTGGTAGAGTGTAGAAGATTTTAAAAGTATTCATGGTGGTTATGGATTTGGAGTGACTAATGAAGAAGGATAGACTATATTACATTTCTTTAGCTTATGATTTTGTAATTGCTAACACTTTATTTAAGAAAAGAAGAATATATTATTTATAAAAATGGATCTAGTAAAACATAGATTGATTATTTTTGACAAGAAAAAATAGATCATTTAGATAGTAAAATGTAAAGGTCATTCAAGTGAAAATAAGTACTACTGATTAGTTTTAGATTTTAAGATGAAAGGTTGTAGAGAAAAATAAACCAAATTATATATTAGATGGGGACACATAAGAACACAAATAAAAATATTTTTAGAGCAAGCTACAAAGATTAAATTTGGGATGTTCATGGGAAAATAACATTATGTGGGAAAAAAATAGCAGTGAAATTAAGAAAGTTGCTAAAGATGTTCTTAATCAAAGGAAAAGCTTCTTTAATAAGAATAGTTGGTGTTCGAGTGTAAAGAAAAGATAAAAAATAAAGTATTGTTAAAACTTTTTTAGATGTAAAACTCAAAGAATTGGAAAGATATAAAATGGCTGTAGAGATTCTAAAACAATATATGATGCAAAAATTTATTAGTGATTTATACAATAGATTAGATACAAAGAAGGTGAAAGATGTATGTATAAGTTAACCAACCAAAGAGAATAGAAGTAAAGACATAGTTCAAGTGGGTGTATTAGGATGAAAATAATAAAATACTTTTTTTAGAAAATGATATTGAAAATAGGTGGATGAGGTATTTTGATAAACTTTTGATGAAGGATCTAAGACGATTGATTTTATCAACCTTAATACTAAAAATAGAATTTCATTTTATCATCGTAAATAAATCGAAGTTAGTGAAGCTTTAAAGAAAATTAAAATGTATAAAAGCAATGGAGATAATATTCCAATAATGTGGAAATGTTTAGGAGATCAATTTCTTGGCTTACAAATCTTTTTTAATGTCATTTTAAAGACAAAAAAAAATGCCAAATGAGTGGAGAAAGAGTTTGTTTATTTATTCTATATTTAAGAATAAAGGTGATAGAGTGTGCAAATTATAGAGGAATTAAGTTAATGTGCCATACATTAAAATTATAAAGTAATGAGCATAGGTTACGATGTGATTAAGTTTCTCACTCATTTGGTTTATATATCTATGGATGCTATACATTTGTTAATTTGATGGAGAAGCATAGAAAAATAGGATCTATATGATATTTATTGATTTAGAAAGCTTATGATAAAGTTTCAAGAGATGTTCTTTGGAGGTTCTAGAAAGAAAGGAATATTGGTTATATTCAAGTCATTAAGGATATGTATACTAGATACTTGTGTCCAAACACAAGGAGGATTGACAAAATATTTTCTATTTATTGGATTACATCATGCTTTAAAACTTATCTTTTTTACTTTAGTTATGGATGTTCATACTAGGCATTTATAAGAAGATGTACCTTGGTGTATACTTTTTGCTGATGACATTCTTCCTGTTGATAAGACTAGAGAGTCCAACGACTTAATATGGAGGCCAACTCTAGTCTAAAGGTTTTCATTTAAGTAGATCTAAAGCGAATATATGGAGTGTAATTTTTAGTTGTAGAAATTTTAGTGATAGTGTTGTGACATTAGGTGAACAAGTCTTTAATAAGAGTGGCTTTAGATATTTAGGCTCTATTATTCAAATGATGGTGAAATAGATGGAGATGTTATTAGTAGAATCCAAGTTGGATGGTTGAAGTGGAGGAATGCCGGCCTTATGTGATAGAAAAGTTCCACTTAAACTTAAGGGAAAATTTATAAGATGGTGGCAAGATTATGACTTATGGTGCGAGAATGTTGGCCAAAAAGAAACATAAGACTAAGTTAAGTGTTACTATGAGGATGCTTAGGTGGATGAGTGGCTTTACTCTTAGATAGAATGCAAAATAGTATATTAAAAGTTGGAGTAGCTTTGGTAGATAAGATTAGGAGAGTCTTAGATGGTTTGGCCACATAAAGCATGTATTCGATGACGATTAGGAGGTAGATGCATTAGATTTTATGTTAAGAAAGGTAGAGTAGACCTAAAAGACTTGGTTAAGATGTATAAAATGATCTTAGTATACTTGATTTAAATGAGAATTTGACACATAATGACACAATGGAGAAAGATTCATGTAGCCACCAATGAAATGTTATTATTTGTTGTTATTTGTTTTTATTCTCCATCCCCACTTAAAAAAATGAATTCCTAGGAAAATGTTATCTCTTCCCATAAGTTGATTCTACTTATGTTCAAAATTAAGATCCCAGGATGGTATGAAGTTGTAATTAAGGTTTATTTCTTGGATATCAAGGTTAATCCTGTTGAACATGTTTCGACTTCTAATGTTAGTAGGGATTCGATCGATATTCAAAATGGGAAGGATGATTTACCACTTATCCCTTCTTTGAATTTGAATATTTCTAGAGAATAATAAATTCTCTAAGTTATTAGAAGATGATTCTATTTCTTCTAATTATATTTTTTCATCTATCTTTGATTGATCGATAAAATGAAGCTTTTAATAGTTTAAATGATGTGAGCATCAGAAAACATTTCTAATCATTTTACTACTTGTGCTTTAAATGGTTCTAAAGCATCACATCTCTCATTACTAAACGATATTCATGTTAATCATACTTTTCAACTAAATATAGATTTGGAAGAAGGTGAACTCCCTCAAACACTTGGAGATTTCTCCATGGCCAATGTTACTAAATCTTACTTGGATGATGACTCAGGGAAAAGAAAATGGCTTATCATGCTAAAATGAAAAAAATGTTAAAAATTTCTCTCCCAAATTGTGCAAAAACACTAGATCTGATGTAGCCTCTCACTCCTCTCTTAATTAACTTTTGCTTAATGACCCTTTTTTATTTTCCTTATGTTTAATTTTCTTATTTGGAATATTAGAGGATGGTACCCTCTCTATTTATCATATTCAAAATCTTTGTTGCATTCATATTATTTCTCTTATTATTATTCTAGAGCCTCTTATTCATGCTAATAAAATTAACCATGTTCCTAGAATGATCGATTTCAATAAATTTTTCTCTAATGTTAGTAATAGAATTTGGTGTTTTTGGAATAATTTCATTGAGGTTTCTATTCTTGATGACTTTCATCATGTTGTCAATGCCCAAATCTCTTATGGTGATTATTGTGTTTTGGGGTATTTTATTTATCCATCCTCTTATAGATCTAGTAGAAATCTTCTTTGAGATAATTTAAGGGATTTTGCTGCCTCTATCAACAAACCAAGTTGGTGGATATTTCAACACCATTATGTTCTCATTTGAACAAAGTGGTGGTTGCTCTCCTAACATTCATTCCATGGAAGATTTCTCCAATATGACCCTTGATTGTAATTTGATTGATATTGGATTTAAGGGCTCTAATTATACTTGGCAAAACTCTAACTTTGGTAATGATTGTATTTTTTTAATAGTCATTGGATTTTCAATCTTTGGACCATTTAACCAAAACCTTGTCAGATCATGCTCCTCTTCTAGTTTCTATTAAAGATAATTCTAATAGACTTAAAAACCCCTCTCCTTTTAGATTTGAAAATATGTGGATTCAACATATTGATTTTTTTTAATGTTGTGGCTAATAATTGGATAGCTCCTTTACATCCTAATAATTCGATTATGGGGATGAATAGACTTTGATTTAAAGTTAAAAAACTTAAACAAAATTTGGGCTCGTGAAATAAGCATTCCTTTAAAAACCTTTTTGCTAATATTAAAGAAATGGAAAGATTGATTTGTAATCTTGAATTATTTGTTATGTCTAATCCTTCTAAGACTTTGGTGAAAGATAAACTTGTGAGCTTCAAAATATGAAAGAGACTTATTAGGCCAAAAGCTACTAATAAACATATTTTGGATGGTGATAGGAATACTAAGTATTTCCATGCTTTGGTTAATAAAAAGAGAGCTTTAAATAATATTCAAAAAATTAAAAATGATAATGGAGAATAATGATATTAAGGAATCAGTTATTAATTGCTTTAGAAATTTACTTTTTATAATCACACTTGATTCCTTCTATTATTATGAATAATGATAATGATTTTCTTACCATTATGCCTAATGAAGATGAAATTTTAAAGTTATGAATAGCATGAACATAGATTCTATGCGGTGGGATTTCATTTGCTCAATTTTTTTGAAATGTTGGTTTATCATTAAAAATGATTTGATTGAGGTTATGATTGATTTTTTTAATGGTAATTCTTTCCTAGATATTTTTCTATTGCTTATATTGTTCTCGTATATAAGAAAGATAATCCAGACTATTGGAGTGATTTTAGACCTATTAGTCTTTGCACATTCTTCAATAAGTTGATATTCAAAATTCTTACCAACAGACTTAGTCCTTTACTTAATAGAATTATCTCTCTCAACCAAACTAGTTTTGTTAGAAGTTGTGGTGAAATTATATTCCTACCATCATCTATCCCCTTTTTGGGAAAGAGGATAAATGAAAATAGAAATATAATGCCTTGTTGGGACACCACACAGATCTATAAATATTCTTATTAGGGCGATCGAGTACGACATTGAGCAAAGGTGTACTATCTTGAAAGATAGAAGTCACGACCATGTAATTGACATAATCACCTTAACAAGGACTCCTAAGGACTATGGGTCTTCAAAATGTATGATATTCTTCCACTTTACATGAAAAGCAAGGGGTTTATTTTAAACTAGGTTCATTAAGTTCCCAGGGGCCCCATAGTTAATTACATCCTAAGAAACAAGATTCCTTAGGAATACTTTCAATTAAGATAAATGATCATTATTCCAAAGATTTTGAAATGTAGGACTATCAATCGATTAGTTTATTTTTAGAGAGTGAAGTGGGATAGATCAAGAGGAGGAAGTTCTTATCAAAGCCAAATGAAGATAAGTAGGAGATGCTTATGATACTAGGAAGTCTAGTAAGCACCCCAAACTATCCTATAGTTGGGCTTTATATTTTTTTATAAATTGAATTAGTATGTTTGAGTTGAATTTTTATTAGAAAGTTAGGGCTTACAATTCCACATTACAAGGTCATGGAAATGCCTAAGGTGAGGATTTATGCTCATAGCATAGAGAAGTAGCAACCTCAACCAAATCTAGAGAGCTTGATGAGGGCCCATGACCTAAATCTAAGGAAAATGGGTATTTGGTTTACCTCCATGAGGATAAACTAGACTTTTGGACTTACAAGAGGTGGCCACCAACTAACTCCTCTTATGATTTTAAAATATGTAGGCAAGTCAAAAGCATTTGCAAGATAGCTAAGCTATTTTTTATTTTAAAAGAGACTAAGTCTTAAACACACTCCCTAAGAGACTAGATCATGTAGGGTATGAGTTAATGACAAAAATATAATGCAAATTTTTGTTATATTTTATTTTCATTTTGGGCAATCAATTTGACACAAGCTTTAGGATTCATACGCCTATTGCATGAAAAATTAGATTATTGTCCAAAATCAACAAGATAAAGAGATGTGTTCCACCATGGCTCTCAAAGGTCAAGCCAAGTTCTCACGGCAAAGGTGGAAGCCCTCAATCAGAGTGAAACAATATGCTTTTATGTATGATGTGAGAAATAAAATACAATATATAAAGGGGTTGCTAATTCTTTTATCTTGATTTATAGCCTAAGCTTTAGATGATGTTATGAGTTGTTTATTTTTAGTTTGAATTATTTTGATTAGATAGAAAAAATTATTTTCCTAAGAGCCTAATCATTATCCAGGCCATACATCAAATCTAGGAAGAAACTAGAAAAAGATGTCATATTAATTCACAAGCTAAACAAAAATCAATCAATTTATAAAGCTAACACAAAAGAATAAAAGTCCATTTATGGTCGGACTCCACTGCACAAACCTGAAAACAAATTGGGTAGCTGAGCTCTACCCTTATACAACTCAAATAATAAATGAATTAAATACAACCAAGAAGGAATTCATTATTTTGGGGGTCTCAATTTTTAATTTATTCATTCTTCTTTCTTCGTCCTTCTTTCTTCTTTCTTCTTTCTTATTTTGGTTGGTCAAAATGTGGTTGCTCCAAATGCTTCACATTGTACATAAGGCATAAACTTATGACCAATGTTCATCCTAATACCCCATAATAATTATTCTAAAATCCTAATTGCAAAATTACATAAGAATGGGAAAAAAAGGAAATCTAACTAAAACTTGCAAAATAAAGATTAGCTAAATAAACCATACAATACCAAGCATGTATATGTATGAATTGGACTTAGCACCACCCAGATGGAAGTTCAGCCTATTTTGGATTATGCTTGGGGTATAAGCACACAACAAAAGTAGTTTTATATTTTATTCTGCTTAAGCACAATCCCTCTGAGAAGGCATGGTTATACTAAGATGCCTACCATTCGGTCTATACACCTATCATCTAAACTAGATATTACATCACAAAACATAAGAAAAACATCAAACCATGCACCACCTAACCTAAAGCTAGAAGTAGTGACTTAGCATGTGTGTGTGCTATTTAAGGTTTGTGTGGTATGCTTAACTTGGCTTTAAGGTTAGAGTTTTCTAAGTATGAAAATGTTCAACTTAGAGGGTGATTTCATTTAAGTGATTTAGTTGATTTGGTTGATTTTATCTTGTATTTTGATTTGGTTTGAATGAACCTACAATTAATTACTAAGTTGTAAAAAGAAGAAAACTATTAAAAAAAAGAAAGGCATTTTAATATTAAGTAAAGTGAAATACTATCACAAAACATACAACACTTTATTTCTATCACAACATGTGTGCATACGGAGGACCTAAGCATATCTATACATTAAAATGAAATATTTAGCACCTTCATGATGAATGCTATGATATTGTTTAAGAAAATTTGGAATGTTTCATGTAAGCATGATTTTGTTTAGGGATTCTTTTATCCATTTGTCATATGCACATTTACAAGTATAAAAGACATAAGTGAGTATGATGCCATTATTAGCACTATGTAAGGTAAGACCTACTTAGGGCTACTTAAACCTAACGATGTCTAGATTAATATACCACTTTTGTTAAATACATGTGCATGTACAAAAGGAAATGCATGGAAAGAGAATCAAGCAAAATGTTTATATTTGTTTGATGTTGATTTGATTGTTTAGTTTATATGGGTGTTGTGGAATTCCTTCTTAAGTCATGACATAGGAGTGTATATGAATGGATTTAAGCAAGTGTTATGTCTTTTCAAATGGACTATACACTTGGCAAATCCAATATAATTCTATGTTAAGAAAGAGAGGGAGAATCACATAACAAATTTTATACTCACATGCAAGCTTATAAATAATTATAAGTAGCATACCTTTTAGTTATGATATTTGATAGTTATGAAAATAATTTTTATTTAATAGTCATAATAGCCATTCATATTCTTACATTAGCCAAAACATGCAATTTGACATAAAAGAAACATTTCATTTTTAGTTATTATTTTTAATTTGATTTCTAAAGTCATAACACTTTCAAATTTTTTTATAAATTTAATTATAAGTTAATTAAGTAGGTGATTAGTGGATTAGCCCTTAATTAAGTTTATATTAAGAAAGAAATGGGTTTTAAGGAATAACTTAGGGAAAATATACCAAAATTATTCCATAAACCTCTTGTTCACTTAAGCAAAGCTTAATTAACTTAATAAAGGGATTAAACCACTATTCACATATTTAATTAAGCTTAATTACATTAAGAGAGTGATTAAGGATTCATTAATTGATTTTCCTAATTAACTCATCAATAAATCCAAGAAAATTAGGGAGGTAGAGTCATCCCACTAAATGCATCTAGAAATTTGAAATAAATTAATGAAGTAATTAAGTAATTAGAGTTATTATGTTTTCACTAAAATCTTAATTAAGAAAATGCACTATTCAAAATCATTAGAAATAATTTTAGTGAATTTTTACGAATTATCTTCATAATGCAATTTATTTTTTTATTTTCTAATTTTCTAGATTTAGTTATGTTATTTTGAAGATTTAGTGATTAAGGAATTAATTAAAACCCTAATTATATAACTAATCCCCATGCCATGTGGACCATGACTCGTGCATTTTCCACATTGTGTAGATTCATCACTTAAGTTATCATCCCAATCCCAATGGCGTACTTGTGCTTTCTCTACGGATCATCGTGAGGATCGAATTTGAGATCGAGCCCGTAGTTCTTAAAGGATAAATCCATGGATCCTACGCATCTTTATTAGGACCGTCCATCCAAAATGCATAGATGGATGGTCCATGATCTGTCATTGAGTTTTCCTATGGGAAAGGGCATCTATCCACTCTTTAGGGAAAGATCTGAGCTCGAATGAGCTCAGCTTGAACTCAAACTCAATCCACACCATCATTATGCAAGGGGTAAGACATCCAATGGTCAAAATGCAATGGGGTAAATATTTATTTTACAAAGGACCAAACACTTCATATTCTAAGCTTGGTTTGAAGGCATACCTCATTGGAGGCTATCACCAATGCTCCCAATAGTCGATGTAGCTTCATCTAGTAGAGATGAAGCCACCTGTTAGTTTAAGGGATGAAGTGGATCTTCCTATGGACCAAGGTGGGCTTCAATTTCTTGCGGCCTTGATCAAACTCCCCTCTCTCGTTCCTTGAGAACTTGGATGAAGCTTTGGATCAACTTGATTAGGTCCCCTCAAGGTGCTTGAAGGAGGAATTGAGCTGAAATTGAGTATTGAATGTGATTGAATTCCTGTACCTCCCTATTTTACTTTTGATAAAAAGAAATGGAGAAATGAAAAGTGCTCTAGGAGGCTTGGAGAAGCTTGAGGATGCTTTCTCTTGAGGATGCTCTCAATCAATGAATGTGAGTGTGTTGGATTCAAGGTAGGGGAGTATCTCCCTCTAGGTGGATCAGAAGGCTGAGCATAGAGATGCTATTTTGATCAAATTCACCCAATGCGATGGGTTGGTTAGGCCATTTAGGGTGGTATGTGATTCAATTTTGGCTAAAAGAGGTAGTGGAGAAGTTTCCATGTGCTTAATTGAGTGGAGGAGGGATCCCAGTGCTCAATTTCTAAGGTGGTCATTTTCCATTGGGTTGGGTTTCTAACAAACCCATTGGGTCATGTGCACCATACTCACACAGTGTCCATGGAGTCCACTAAGAGGGTGACAAGTGGCCATGAAGAGGATTTGACCAAATTCTAAGTGAATTTGGCCAAGAATTACCCATTTAAGAGGGTAAAATGGTCATTTTGGCTTGATTAGTTTGAATATGTTTGGTATGATTTTAAAATGGGTTAGGCAAGTTTCAATGAATTTGGAATTGATTTGATATGATTTGGCTCATGTTGACCCATTTAGGTCAAAATGGGTCTACTTGGGTCAAGTTGACCAATTGGTCAAACTGGGTCAAATCGAGGGTTGGGTCAAGTTCATATGACCATATGAATTGATTTTGTATCTTTGTTTCCAATTAAATTGGTTTATATTTGGATTTGGTTCATTTGATTTCATTTAGGTCTAATGGGTCAAGTTGGCCAATTTGACCCATTTGACCTATTTGAGTTAGGTCATGGGTTGGTTTAGGTTTAATTGGTCACTTGAAATGTTTTGGTATCTTTATTTCCAATCAATATTGGTTTAGTTTGATTTTGGCTCAATTTGACCATTTAGGTCAAGTTGGGTTCTTAATTTAGTTGGGTAGTTGGCAATTGAGGCTTTGGTCAAGTTCAACAAGTGATTTGCAATGAACTTGACCCATTGGTTTCAATAAATTTAGCTTAGATCAAGTTTTGACACATTTTGACTTCTTAGGTCAAGTTCGGTCAACTTGGGTCAAATTGGGTAAGGGTGCTCAAATGATGACTTGGTCAAGTTCAAACATTGATCATAAATTGGTTTTGATCAATGGTTTCAATCAATTTGGCCTATTGGATTTTGGCTAGTTTAGGTTTCATTTTGCTAAGTGTTGACTTGGTCAACCCTTAAGGTTTGACTTGGTTTGACCTAATTTGAGTGATTGATCATCTCATGAGATGATTGTTGCTCATAATGTGAGGCTTAGGTGGGCTTAGTTCAATCCAATTTGGGGATTTGAATTTGGCTCAAAAGAGGTACTTTATCACTTTGGGTCAAGTGAGTAAGTCAATTTTGACTTGATCAAGGCTTGAATCAAGTTTGGTTGAACTCACATTTGAACTTATGATTGAAATATAAATCCATTTGCAAGTGATTTTGAGTCAAATGGGTTTTGATTCATTTGACAATTTCAAGTTCAAAAGGGTGAACATGAGTTTGACTTGGGTTTGATTTTTTTTAAATTTAGGATTTGATTATTGAAGTTTGTATTTATATTTGGATTCATGACTGAAGGATTTATTGAATCATGAAGATAAATCAAGAGTTTGGCTTGATTTGAGGTTGATTTGGCTAAGTTCAAGAATTTGACTTGAAAGGTTAGGTTGAATTTTGGTTAAATTTGGATTTGAGTCTTGAATTTAGTTTTGGGTATTTGAATTATATTTTATTTATATTTTAATATAAATGGGTTATAAGAAAATTTCTTGAATTTTATTGATTTGGATTTGATTTAGGCTAAGTCAATAAGATAGAATCAAAGTGACTTAGGAAAGATTTTTGAACTTGGAATTTCAATCATAAGCTTCAATCATTTGGAATTGGTTTGAGTTTGGAGAAAAAAAAATAAATTTGGAATTGATTTAAGGTTTCAGAAAAATCAATCAAGTTGGAATTAGTTTGAGTTTTGATGTTGATTTGATTTGGAGTTTGACTTGAAGGAAGAAAGTGAGGATTTGGTTCAAGCAATGGGGTAAGCAAGTTTTCCTAACACCCCTAAAGCATTCCTATGGCTAACTCTTCTAAGTCTCTAGGGTTAGGTTGAGTGTTCACCTAATCACTAGAAGTATCTTAAGACTAAGAAAACTCTTAGTTTCTAAGAGATGTCCTATGTCTAAGATGGAGGGTTGAGAGCTCATTCTAAAAATGAGGTCAACAAAGGCCAATAGGTGTGGTGTGATGACACACCACATGTATTGGTGTTGACCAAAATGATAAACAACACCGAACGATTACAAGCACTAACAAAAATGTTCTTCTCCTAACCCAAGGTGTAGAAGGAATCCAGAGCTTAGTGCAATGTGACTCTACTCATGTCAAGGACATAAATGAGTAAAGGAAGAATCCACTAGGGATAGAGTATGTGAACCTTCCACTTGAAACAGGTTCAAATCATCCATGGGGATGAGGTTTGAAATCCTGAGGATTAGAATTCAAGATCCAGGGGAAAGATTTTCATCTCACGGAGGCAAATGGAATGATTTGGATTGTTTGATTATTTTGATTTGTTTGACTCCACTGAGGGAGATTGATTGGATTTATTTAATTTGTTGTTTTTGACTCCATTGAGGGAGGAGGGCTAGGTTAGTTTCTGATTTTTAAGATTTTGAGATGGACCCTATTAGTTTGTGATGGATCATAGTGAGTAGGAGCCATGGAGGCCTAGCTAACTTACCAATCCAAAGGGGTAGTCTACCAAACACATAGTAAGACTAGTGAAGGAATGCCTTCGTGAAGTAGTACTAGGAAGAAAGTAGTAGACTTACATCCTCCAAAGTAGGGAGACTGGTGATCCATTGGCAAGGTAGATGAAACCTGGTTGACTATTGAGTGAATGATTGGGACTTAGATCAACTCAAAGATAGTCAAGATTAATTTCATTTTTAGGTTTATTTTGATGAATCCCATCGGTTTGCGATGGATTGCACTGAGTAGGGGCCATGGAGGCCTTGAGCTAGCTTAGATTTACCAATCCAAAGGGGGTAGTCTACCAACCACACAGTAGGACTATCCAACCAAAGGGGTTGCCTTTCGATTTGCAATGGTCAAGTTAGGAAGAAAATGTGGGGACTCACATCTTCCAAAAATAAGGAACCACTGGGGTGATTGGTTGGCAAGGCAGGAAATCAAACCCAACCTAGGGCTCACTATTAATTGAATACCGCTGAGGGACTTAGATCAAATCAAATATAGTCAAGATTAATTTCATTTTTTGTTTGTTTTGATGGATTCTGTTGGTTTGTGATGGATCATACTGAGAAGAAGCTTATATCAGCCTAGACCATCTTAGATTTTAAACCAAAGGGATAGTTTCTGGCCGATGGGAACTATCCAACCAAAAGTGCCTTTGGTTTGCAATGATCAATTCATGGAAGAAAGCTCGAGTCACATCTTCCACTAAAGACCATTGGGGTGATCGTTGCTTGGGCAACAAATCAACCGACTGGGTTGTCGTGGTTTGTGATATGCTAGAAAGAATGCATCATAGCTTACATCTTCTAAAGTAGAATGACAGTAACCTACTTTTGGAAAATAGATTGAACCCAACATAAGGGAAACTACGGTGATTGACAGGGGACATATCTCAACTCAAGTTGTTAGCAATTCTATAGGAGTCTTTGCGCCCCAAGATAGGATGCTGCAGAAAAGGGTCCCTTTAGGGGATTCAATTCCTAATCCACAAGAAAAAAAAATGTTTATTTTGTTTATTTTTTCTCTATTAGTTCTGAGATCAATGAGAAGGAACTTATATTACCTAGACCTATCACAATTCTTGAACTAAGGAGAATCTATGCATCCATTGAAAAAAATTCTCCAACCATAGGGGTACTAGGAAAGGGGATCAATCAAGAGTAACTCGGGTAGTATCTAAATGGGGTTGCAAAGGACGTGATCCAAATAGAGTGCCCGCCGGGAGAGGGGCCACTAAGGGCTTGATCCAAAACCCTAGAGAAGATAATGTCATAGGTATTCAACGGCCAACTCAAGGAGAAAGCGTGAGAACTCAAATCTACTAAGAGTGGTGTATCCACTAGGTGAGTCACTATCAGAATTATGAACATCAACCAACCTAGAGTGCTCGTCGATCTGCATCAATCAGCATAGAAAGAAAGCTCGAGAACTCACATCCTCTTATAGCAAAATTGACTGCTAGGATAGTCAATCTTTAGCTCAATAGGTTCCATTCGACCTAGGGTAACTACTGAGTGAATGTCACAAGGAGACTTACATCAACTTAAGTGTAGTCAAGAGGAAAAGGATCCACTAGGGGACTTATCCTAAACCTCAAATATACTTGACCTAGTTAAATCATGATGATTAGTTTAAGAAGAAAGTGCAGAGACTCACATCTTCTTAAACAAAATCAACATGAGGCAGCTTATTGGCTGAGCAGTGAAGTCTACCAAATTAATAAGGTGCTCATTAGTTTGCAATGGTCAAGTTAGGAAGAAGCATGGGGACTGTTATCCTCCAACAAATGACCATTGAGGTAGCATACTACGGTATGTAAACCCGACTTGAGTAGCTAATGAGTGAGTGCCGAGGGCTTGCTCCCACATCAAAGTAGCCTGAGATAAAAGATATGTGTTTGTGCTTGAAGAATAGGATGCCTCAGGGACTCTTACACCTAGACCTCAAGGATACTTGACCTAGTAGTGCATGATGGCTAGCTCAAGAAGAAAGAAAGGGACTCACATCTTATTAAATAAAGTCAACATGAGGTATTCTTTTTGGATGTGAAGACTGCCAAACTAATAAGGTGCTCATTGGTTTGTAATAGTCAAATTAAGAAGAAAGTGTGGGGTCTCACATCCTCCAACAAATTACCACTAGGGTGACATACTAGGTAGCATGTGAACCGACTAAGCGACTAATGAGTGAGTGCCACAAGGGCTTGCTCCCACATCAAAATAGCTCGAGACAAAAGATTTGTGAATGTGCTTGAAGGAATAGGATGCATGTGGGGAACTCTTACATCTAGACCTCAAGGATACTCGACCTAGTCAATGCATGATGGTTAGTTCAAGAAGAAAGCACGGGGACTTACATCTTATTAAATAAAGTCAACATGAGGTAGTTTACTTCTAGAAAGTGAAGACTACCAAACTAACAAGGAGCTCATTGGTTTATAATGGTCAAGTTGGTAAGAAAGTTTGGGGACTCACATCCTCCAAAAATGACCATGGGTGACATATTAGCAGGTAGCATGTGAACTCGACCTGAAGCTAATGAGTGAGTGCCAGAGGGGGCTTGCTCCCATCAAAGTAACCTGAGACAAAAGATATATGTTTCTTGTTATGCATATGTTAAAAGGAATAGGATGTCGCTTGAGTTTTCTCACACCTACCCTAAACACACTTGGAGAATTGTATGAAATAATGCCACAGATGGCAAAATTCCCCAGAAAGGATGCCACTTGGGTTCTCCTTACACCTAACTTAGTTGTGCTAATCAAAATAGATTCCTCTTGGGTTCTCTCACACCTATTGAAATGCTACTAAGATTGTGTTTGTGTGTGAAAGAGGATAGGATGCCTCTTGGGTTCTCTTACATATCCTAGACACGTTATAGAATTTACAAGCAAAATGCTTCAAAAGAAGAGAAGATTTTTGATGAATGGAATCATATTTTTATTCTTTTATGATAATTATTTTCAAACATGATTTATGGTAATATTTCTTCAAATGAGCCCATTAATTGAAGCATGGTGTTCCCCTTTACAATCAACTGATATCCTCCTTGGTAAGCCTTCTCTATGACAAAGGGGCCTTCCCAAGTGGGTTCAAACCTCCCATCTTTGATGTGCAAAATTGGTCTCCTTAGACTAACACAAGTTCTCCTACTTGGAAAGACCCTGGACTAGCTTCGTGAGCTTGAATCATTTTCTTTACATCTCAAGGTTTTGGCAACCATAGAGACTCTCCTCAACCTTTGAGCTCTTAACCACAACTTTGCATTACGCTCTATAGTGATCTTATCCAATGCTATCCTTAGTGATGGGAGTTTAACTTCTAAAGGTAGAATGACTTTGGACCCAAACACTAGGAAAATGGGGTAGATTGAGTTGGAGTTGTATGTGGTGTGGTAGGCCCGCTTCAACAACTTCTTATTCCATCATTTATTATTGTGTATTCTTTAGTATTTGGATAAGAGTTTTGTTGAATGCTTTGCTAAAACCATTTGCTGGGAGTAGATGGTGGAGTATCTCAATCTATACCATGTCTTCTAGGAAAAGTTGATCATGTGCTTTTGAAATATCATTATTGGTTATAATTCATTGAGGCACCTTGAACCTATATACGATATGTTTACTAAAAGACTGAAGCACATGCTATGCTGTGACCTCTCTAAGTGGGATTGCCTCCACCCACTTGGAATAGTAGTTGGTGGCAACTAGAATAAACTGATGATCCTTGGAAGAAGGAGGATCGATGGACCCAATTTGGTACCCAACACTCAAATGGCTATGATGTAGGGTGTAGAATGTTGGGTGGTTGATGTAAGACCACCGTGTACGACATTGATGGCATCTCTAGCTACATCCATGTAGTTTGTAATCATCAAGGTGTGGTATCTAGTCTCTTGATCCTCATCTCTGACTGATGCACTCCCGTAGACGAATGTACCTAGGTTATGTTTCCAAGCTTCATGTTTATCTAAATAATGTAACCACATTTGATGAAAGACCATCGGTACAAGGTGCCATCAATGAGAGCATGAGAGAGCTCTCTACCGATGGGCTTGTGACTTTTCTTGAGGTAGTTTGTCAATGTTCAAATAATATATGAACAGTTGCCTCCAGTACATCTCCTTGTCTTTATAGGAAACATAAACCTCCCCTTCAAGAAAAAAGTATCTCGATGAGTTCAACATCAATAAGGGATAGGACTTGTCTATTTTGAACCCTTATTGGAATGGACTCATCTTCGACATATTCTTTTGGCAAGTCTTGCCAAAGCATCATCTATGTTATGCTTGAGAGAGATGTGACTTTGGGATTTGGGGAAATAGCTTCATGGTATACTCGTGGTAATGATGAAGCTTAGGTTTGAACCTTGTAGGACTATATAGTTGATGACCAAGAGAATCCCAAAGATGTTGATGCTCTTGACACTATGATGGCTAACTCTGAGATAAGCCTCATACTCACTTCATTATTGGTAGGTTGGAGATAGTATGAGAATCTCATCACATCATGGTATGGAGTTAAGAGAACTATTCCTACCCTTGTCTTTCCTGAAAGAGTAGATCAGGGTGCTTCTCCTTTATGAAAGGAAGCCATGCCATCAAAATACATCTCTCATCGGCTATTGTCAATCTCACCTAAGTTCATGATTTGTTCATCAGGGAGATCGTCACTAAGTGGAGAATCAGTAGGCAGTGGGTGTGATGCTAAGAAATCTACTAGTGTTTGTCCTTTTACCACACGGGGGGTACGAATGTGATATCAAAATCTGAGTATCATGGAACATGCCAAACATCAGATAGCATTGGTCATGAGATACATTGGATTGGTCGAAATCAAGTTCACCATATGAAAAAGCATATAGTGTCATAGCTTTTGGGATGCAAAGATTAAAGCTAAGCAATGTTTCTCAATAGGTGGGTAATTCTCTTCAGTAGGAATCAGATGATGGCTGAGGTAGTAGAGAGCACTCTCCTTCCCTTCATTGTTGGCTTAGGCCAACAAAGCACTAAGGGAGTCATCCAATGCAGCAGTGTAGAGGATGAGTGGCTTGGGATAGGGGCTGCTAGAACTAGCAGCTTCACCAAATATGGCTTGATATCTTCGAAGGCATGCGGCACTATCATCCCACTTGAACTTGCATCCTTTTGACAAGTGTTGAAAATGAAATAAAGTGTCTTAGATATAAACTATCCTTGAAAGATCTAAGTTGAGTTAAACTTTTTGAGGTGGCATTTCTAAGATAGCTTTGATCTTTTAGATCTATTTCTATTCCCATGTCGACAACAAACCCAAGAAATTTCCATGTACTCAAATGTACACTTTGATTCATTTTGAGGTTATATTATCCTAATCATTCGAAAAAATACTCTCAAGTCAAAGAGATGGTCTTCCTTTTCTTTGCTCTTGACTACTAGATCATCAACATAGCACTCAACCTAATGATGGATGAGTTCATTGAAGATCTGAGTCATGGCCCATTGGTATGTAGCACCGGCATTTTAAAGGCAAAGGCATGACCTATAATAATAAATTTTGATGGTTCAAAAGCGTGTTTTTTATCCTTGGGGCCATCTTGATTTGGTTGTAGGATGACCCATCTATGAAGGCATGAGATGAGGTGAAAACCACCATTAGTTATGGTATAGGAAGAGGAAACTCATCCTTAGACGATGCCTTATTTAAGTCCCTAAAATTGACATAAATAAATTTGGCCATTCTTCTTCTTAACTAGGATGACACTAGCAAACTAGGTAGGGTATTTTTCTTCCCTAATGAAACCGACATCGATCAATTTCTTGACTTTAGAAATGACCTATTATTTGATTTCTAATCCCATGTGTCTAAGAGCTTGCTTGATAGGATTAACGCTAGGATGAATTGCTAGTTTATGAACTGCTACATTAGAAGATAATGCAGACATTTCTTCATAACTCCATGCAAAGTAATTTTTAAACTCATTCAATAGCCTAAGTAATTCATTAGTTTCTTCTTCATTCAATAACGAACTAGTGTATGTCGGGCATGGATTTTCTTTTATCCTAAGGCTGATTTCTTTAAGCTTGTCAATTATTGAACGGATCTCCTCTACAAATTCTGGTGGTGCATCTTTGATTTGGAGATTATCGGGATCATCTAAAGTTTCTAAACACCCATCCTCATAAAATTTAGTGTTGTGTAAAAAGAACCTATCAGACTCCAAATGGTTGGTGAAAACTAAGTAGTAATCATGATCATCGACTGGACCCACTATACCGAATCCTAGTCCTGATCTTAATTATTTATCCTTGCTTGTGTTGTTCCATAGCTTCTCAAAGTACTCTAACCTATGCTTAGACCATGTATAAGGAACCAAACCTTTCTTTGCAAGATTAAGAACACAAGGAGAGTACCAGTCAAAAAGCAATTCTATTAATTCTTTGTTTGAAATATCATCAAGTCCAACATTAGGTTTTGGACTTGAGGATGATGATCCCAAAAAGAATCTCTTCAGTTTGACATCTCTGGAAGGCTGAGGGGCTTCCTTAACTACTAAACCTTTAACTTTTTGAGATGAAAGTGAGGTTAGAGCTAAGGTTCCTAACTATTGCCTGATAGTTTTACATACATTTGATTTGAATACTTTTGTGCTTTATCTGGAAGCCTGGTCTTTGTCACTGTCTTGCTCAAGTGTCCCCTCTAATGAAACCAGTTGAGAGGGTTGGTTGGTATACTAATTACATTAGACTTATCCTCCAAGCTGGATTCCAAGTCTATGTGAATAGTAGGGGTACTCCTATGAACTGTAACATAACCTATTGGTGATGGAAAACCATGGGGTCTTCAACCTTTGGGACTGCCTCTATATCTACCTCTACCTCTACCTAGTGGAGGTCACATCATCCTACCCACATGTCCAAATGATGGAATGAATTATGGGTGTAATGTGATATGCGGCTCTACTTCTTCTTCAATTTTCCTTTCTTGTTCACTTGGATTTTTATTTTTCTTTTATTTTTCTTTTTCTTCTTTTTCTTTTTCTTTTTCTTTTATGTTCAAATTTTGTCTAAGTTCATGAGAAAGGGTGTTTTGAGGAAGATAGTAGGTCGCATCCTCATATATCTCAACCTCTCTTACTAAAAATGGCTTTTCATCTCCTTTGACATAGTACTCAATCCCATCCTTCCTAAACTTGAAACGATGGAGGGGGATGGAATCATCTTATTCGATGTATCCAAGGCCTAAGCAAAGAGATGAAATAAGTATTTGAATCAATGATATAAAACTTGGCTTCTCTTTTCACCTATCTCCAAAGGTAACACTATGGAACCTAAAGCCCTCTCACCTTGTTCATTGAATCCTCTCAACATCATCCAATCTCCTTGGAGTGTAGAGATGTCGATCCTCAAATAGGCTAGGGTCTTTAGACTCATAATGTTCATCGATGCACCTGGATCTATGAGAACTCTAGTCAGAATCAGCATGTCAACTATAATGTAGGGGATGGTTGGCTCCATGTCCCCAAGTCTTCATCATGAAAGTGATTCCGAGCTTCTGGAATAATGTGCCTCCTCTCAATAGCGGTTAGCTAAGCAGCATATTTTGATCAAGAGAGCCTTGATTAATGATTCCTCATCTCTTTGGATAAGATAAGGGCATGTATATGCTTAGCTTAGATGGACTTTCTTAGTGAGAGAAGACATTGTAGTCTACCTTGGGCTGATCTTCCACAAGCATATCTAAGGGTGGAGCATCTTGTGGAGGAGCTTCTCATCATCTGAACTATTGACTTATTTCCCTTTATCTTGAGGTGCTGCCCTAGGAGGTAGAACCTTGCAACTACGGAGGTTGACTGCGGTGATCTCTTGTGTTAGGGTAATGGAAGATTCTACCTGCACATCAAGCAAAGCTACAACTTCTCCTATGGGACCCTCGAAATCGGATGATTCTAAGTCTATCTTAAGAGATGAACCCATATGATTTAGAGAAGGAATGTCTAACTCTGAATTAGAAGAGGAAGATCATTATAATTGTTGTTTAGACTTGAAGAATTTTTTATTAGAAATGATTTAGACAACATCAAGTGAGATATAATTCAAGCTAACTTCTTCAATTTCTTGGATTTTGAAGGAGGTTCATAGCAAAAATCAAGTAAAGTAAGAGGGGTGATGGATTTGATGCCCTCATCCACTGATACAAGATGTCTACTAGAAGAAGAGCTAGCTGAAGTAGAGGTAGTCTCGATGTATGCAACTATGGTGGAGGCGGACTTGGTTGGTGGTTTACTTCTTCTATCCTGGCATAGCTTCTGTTGAGCTCCCCCTTTTCCTGAGTTGGCTCTGCCAACTTGCAAACTTTACTTGATGTTGGAGGTTTGATCTATCTCAGGCACCTACAAAGAAAGTTTCTTGATTTTAGAAATAATTTTCTTAGAGGTATGAGATACGGAGATGTCCCAACCTTCTTTAGTTTTGGAAGGATCATAAGTATCCCCAAGGATTATCCTGATAGAACTGAATGGTTGTTCCATAAGGTATTCCTTTGGTATAACTATAGCACCAATCTTGAAACTATGTTCAAGCCAATCCTTGAATGAAAAGAAATCTTCCAAAACATGACATAGCATGCGGTGGTAAGGGCAAAAGTTAGGATCATTGCTTTTCCCACTTTCTGCTCTAAGTTGGTAGCTAAAATCACTTCTATAAGAGATTATTAAAGATCTTCCTAATTACCTCCCTCTTAAATGAATAAGGCTTATTAAGTTTATCCAAAAGAGTAGGTGGACTGTAACTAGCTGGCGGCAGGTATGTGTACCGGTGCTGTTGATGATGTGGCTGAGGAGGAGGTGATGCAAGTCATGGAGGCTATTGTGGTAGTTGGTAGAGCTGCCTCGGTGGTGGTAGAAGAGGTGGAAGTGATAGCTGTGGAGCATGGGGTCTCTAAAACTGCTCTCACGGCGTATTCCCCTTATCTACTTCTTCCTGCTTCTTCTCAAAGCTTTCTTACTTATGCTTTATTGATTGGTCAAAAGGTGTTGTTTGGCTTCTCCTTGTAAAGTGTCCTTGTTGATTAATTTCTTAAAAGTTTTGATGATGAAACCTTTGAGCATGAAGGCAACTGGGTCATGGATATTCTTAAGTAGAATCTTGATGGCATGCTATTGAGATAGCTATGGTTTGCATTTCATACTCAAATTATGCCATATTAGAATGTAATCAATGAGGGACTCATCGTTTGTTGAGCCACGAGATTCTACAATTACCCTTTGGCTCCACAAACCTCTTGATGAAGAGTTGCTCCAACTCAGCAAATGTCTTCACTGAACTATTAGGAAGTTTAGCATACCAATCAAAGGCTATGCCTACTAAGCTGCTGATAAAGAGATAGAAGAGTAAAGCATCACTGCCACCAGCGTTGCAACAATTGGCCCTAAAGTGTGCAATATGCTACCTCAAGTTCCCACTGCCATCGAATCTTTTGAAAGAAGGTGGTATGAAACCCTTAGGATATTGAATGGCATCAAATTCCTCTGGGTAGAGTTTACCCTTTGGAACTGATGATCCTCCTCGGGCTTGAGCCAACACTTCTCTTACCTACTACTCTACCATAGTTCTAATATCTTTTTCCTATATGGAGGTACTATCCATTACCTTCTTATATAGGCCGGTGCTACCTTGCTCTATTGGAGGTAAAGTCTTGGTTGGATTTAAGACATGCACCAACTCTGGCTAACTAGTCTCATCTATAGTAGGATGAATTGGTGGTGCTTATTTCTGAAGTGCTAAGACTGCTAACAATCCTCAGTTTCTTCCCCATCCTATCTATTTGTTCATCTTTCTACTTTTTGTGGAGGTGTTGGGTGTAGGTTGTCTTCACTTTCGGCCTCGGCCCTTCCAAGTTCTGCTCATGGAGGAGGAACCTGGTATCTACCATGTGTACCCCTAGAATCCTCTAACGGTCATCTTCATTAGATCAAAGCGATCTTTTCATCCTCTAAATGGTACCAGCATATTCAAAGATTTCTTCTTCTCCACTAGATATCGATGATGTCATTTAGGGATCGGTCCAAACACATGAAAGATGGGATCATTGGTAATGGGATCATTGTCATGAGCAGAGCACCTAACCTAACCTGAGCTCATCATCTTGTGAGGACTAGCTCACTTGAGGAAAGATACTCTTCGTTGTTGGAGTGGAGTGGCACTCTTAGGAGGATGTATAGCCATAGGGGCGATTGAACCATCTCCTCCTCCCTTAACTATTGCGACTATCTCCACAGCTTGCTATGGTGGTGGTGGTGATGGGATGACTACTATGCTTTAAGGTCGCCATTCCTTCTCCACTGTAACTAGAGGAAGAGGTCAAGATCTCTCTGTGCCATAGTAGGTGGTGTAGATGGTACAAGATCTCTCTGCCATAGCCAGATCACCAATGGGGTTCTCTTCTCCCCTGATGTGGCCTTCATGGCCTTGGCTATAATAGTAGATCTGGACATATAGGAGATGGCAAGAAGTGCGGTGTGGTGGAGGCACGACTTTCATGGGATAGAGCTCCTCTCCATGATGTGTAGTCCCCATAAACATCTTTGTCGGATGGTCGGTGAGTAGCACACGATCAGAAATCCATAAGTGTGGAGGCCACTATCACCTATGCTCCCCTAGTAACATGTGATATGCGGGCCTCTCCTCTCTTGCCAACTTCCCCCACTATGGGGATAACTGGTCTCAAATCAAATTGAGCCTCAGACTCCGATCGTATGTTGGTTCCACCTACTCATCATAAAATTGATGGCTGACCTCCTCCTCTCATGTGGTGTTTGACTAGTGAGGTGGCGAAATCTTCCTAGCATCCTCTCTAGAAGAGAGGTGGAACTAGTTTTTTGTAACTAGCAGGGAAACCATCCGAGGTAACTCCTCTATAACAGACTAAGTGGCTGCCTCCAACTCCCTAGCAATGCTAGTGTGATACCACTTCATAATGCAGTTCTTATTTCTTTGCTGGGTCTAGGTAGTTTGAGTGGAGTAGGAACTAGACCCAACCTCGAAAGCAGGGGAGACAATCCCTAGAATCAGGAGACTTCCCCTTTTAGGGAGCTAGAGTGGGTACTAGCTAAGGTGCATGGGCAATTGGGTGCTATCACATACTATGGGAACTTCCATCTTCCTCTTGAGGATCTCCAAATTAGATGACATGTCAATGATGACCACTCTGACTCACTAATATGTGAGAGTTCCCTCATATGTAATCTATCCCCTCAAAGCCTCATCCAAAGTGGATGAGGTGGGCATAGTCAGGTCATGAAAGGCTGGCTTGATCCAAGGTCAAATCCATCCCATGAGGAAACATGAATACATACTTCTATTCTGCCATTGCAATCAACTAAAATTTGAAACTAAAATTGAAACTAACGCTGACTGAAAGTCTGCAATGTTGAAAATAAACTTGAATCATATTTTATTTTGTTGATATTTGAATTTGAATTTTAGAATTTGAACCCACACTCAACAACTAAAAAGTGTTAAGTGAGGCTCAAATGGATTTAGAAAAGATTTTGAGATTGAAACAGAAATTTTTTGAATGTAGAATCCACTTTCAACAAATTTGGGTATGTTGAAAATGTGTTCAAATATTTTGGAGAGATGCTTCCATAGGTTCATATTTGAATTTGATATTTTTGAGAGACCCTTTATTTAACAAATTTGAGTATGTTAAAGTAAAGGGTCAATGATTTTTTTTTTGGATTTGTGATTTTGGAATTTACTCACTTAGCAAATTTGGGTATGCTAGGTGAGGTGTTTGAAAATAATTTCTTCTTTTCTTTATTTGTTTTGTTTTTTTGAATCATTGTGATTTGAAAAATGGAATCATTTAACAAATTTGGGTATGCTAAATGATAAATCAATGTGTATTGTTTTATTTTTTTTTTTTCTTTTGAAAATAGGATTCTTAGCAAATTTGAGTATGCTAAAAAATCTAATGTGTTTTTTTGTTTTGATTTGATTTTGAAAATAGGACTCTTAGCAAATTTTGGTATGCTAAGGAAATCCTAATGTGTTTCTTTTGTTTATGATTTGATTTTGAAAATATGATTCTTAGCAAATTTGGGTATGCTAAGGATATCCTAATGTGTTTTTTTTATTTGATTTTGAAAATAGGATTTTTAGTAAATTTGGGTATGCTAAAAATCTAAATGTTTCTTTTTTTGTTTTGATTTTTTTGAAAATGGAGACTTCACTTTAGCAAATGTGGTATGCTAAAAGGAAGTTCAATGTGTTTTAATTTTGTTTTGAAAATGACTTCACTTTAGCAAATATGGTATGCTAAAGTTCCAATGTGTTTTGAATTTGTGAAATGGAGATTTCACTTAGCAAATTTGAGTATGCTAAATGAAATTCCAAAATGTGTTTCAAATTTTGTTTTGAAAATGGAGACTTCACTTTAGCAAATATGGTATGCTAAAATGAAGTTCCAATGTGTTTTGAAATTTTTGTGAAATGGATATTTCACTTAGCAAATTTGAGTATGCTAAATGAAATTCTAAAAATGTGTTTCAAATTTTGTTTTTGAAAATGGGGACTTTACTTTAGCAAATATGGTATGCTAAAAATGAAATTCCAATGTGGTTTTAATTTTGTGAAATGGAGATTTCACTTAGCAAATTTGAGTATGCTAAATAAAATTCCAAAAATGTGTTTCAAATTTTGTTTTGAAAATGGAGACTTCACTTTAGCAAATATGGTATGCTAAAAATGAAGTTCCAATGTGTTTTGAATTTTGTGAAATGGAGATTTCACTTATTTGAGTATGCTAAATGAAATTCAAAAATGTGTTTCAATTTTGTTTTGAAAATGGAGACTTCACTTTAGCAAATATGGTATGCTAAAAATGAAGTTCAATGTGTTTTGAATTTTGAAGTGGAATTTCATAGCAAATTTGAGTATGCTAATAAAATTTGAAAAATGTGTTTCAAATTTTGTTTTGAAAATGAGATCTTCTTTAACAAATGTGGTATGCTAAAATAGTTCAAGTGTGTTTTAATTTTTTTTTTTTTTGGTGTTTTATTGATTTTAATGAAGATTTCCATTTAACAAATTTGGGTATGTAAGATGGAAATAAATTTATGTTTCATTTTTCAAAGATGAAGTTTTATGTGTGATTATTGCTTTTTTTTTAAAAGAGGAAATTCGAACCTAATCATATATGGAATATGTTAAGAGGGATTTTAAAATAGTGTCATTTTATTTTGAAATTAAATCTTCATTCAATAAATTTGGATATTGAATGGAGATGTTCATATGTGCTTTGAAAGTTTATTTTGATTTTGATTGAAAATGAAACCTCCATTCAATAAATGTGGGTATATTGAATGGAGGTTTCATATGTGCTTTGGAATTTTTTTTTTATTAGAAATGAAACCTCCATTCAATAAATGTGGCTATATTAAAAGGAGAGGTTTCATATGTCCTTTTGGAAATTTATTTTGATTTTGATTGGAAATGAAACCTCCATTCAATATGTGCTTTTTGAAAAGGTGGAAATTTTTAACTTAAAACATGAGGAATGGTTGAGTGGAATTTTAAAGTTGTGATTTTGCTTGAAGGTGTAACATCCATCCAACACATTTGGATGTATTGAATGGAAAGGCCCATCTTCAAATTTGTGCTTTTGAAAAACATGATTGTTGGTTTTATTTTTTCAAATGTTCTACATGTAACAATTATGGTGTTAGATGTACAAATATTTTATTAAGTGTATTTTAAAAAGGTGTTTTTATAAAGCAAGACTTTTATGAAGGATTTATTTTGTATTTAGTTTTTTGGAATGAACCTTTCCTTACCATAAAAATGGTAAGGAGGAAGTCTTTAATTTTTTTTTTATTAAATTTTTATGTTTACCCATTGGTACCAATTGGGGAACCCAGATTTTAAGTCCAAGGTGAGGTCCTAAAAAGATGTTGGCTAGCTTAACTTAAATGAAATAAATAGCAACAAAAAGAAAGATAGTATTGGATTCATACAAAAGTACAAACCACTATCGATACTTAGAATGATCATTTACCAAAGATGGAGAGAGGAATCCTATGAGTCAGAAAAATCATGGTGAGTATATTCTTACCTTCATTTAATCCCTTTTTTGAAAATGATAAATGAAAACAAAATATAACATCTTATTGTAAATAGATCTAGATGTTCTTATTAGGGTGATCGATGCGATATTGATAAAGGTGTTTATCTCAAAAGATAGAAGTCACCAGTGGACCTTTAACCTTAATAAGGACTCTGACCAAAGTCTTCAAATATACTAGAGATTCTTCCCTACTCTACATGAAAAGTAAAGCTTTATTTTAAATTGGTTTGTTAAGTTTCCATAGGATAGTTAATTACATCCTAAGGAATAATTCCTTAGGACTCGATTAAGGTAAATGATCATTATCTCCAAAAAATTCTAAAGGTAGGACTATCAATTTGTTTATTTTTTAGAGAGTCAAGTGGGATATAGGGGATGCTTAGGATACTAGGAAGCTTAGTATGCACCCCAAACTATCCTATGGTTGGGCTTTATATTTTTTTGAAATTGAATTGGTTTGTTTGAGTTGAATTTTTATTAGAAAGTTTGGGCTTACAATTCAACTATATAAAGTCCTGGAAATACCTAAGAGGTCAGAATTTATGCTGATAGCCTGTAAAAGGAAGTAGCAACCTCTGAACCTAAATATAAGGAGCTTCGGTGAGGGTCAAAAGCAAGACCCAAATCTAAGGTGAAAATGGGTATCAAGTTTACCTCCATCGGAGAGGATAAACCACCTGAATGTTGGACTTACAATCACTTGGGGGCGGCCGCCAACTAACTCCTCCTACGATTTTAAAATATGTAGGCAAGTCAAATAAATTTGTATGATAGCTAAGCTGTTATTTATTTAGAAAGAGAGTAAATCCTTAAACACTCTCTCTAAGAGACTAGATCATGTAGGGTATGAGTTAATAACTTAAATCTAATACAAATTTTTTTGTTATGTTTTATTTCATTTTGGATAATCAAGTTGACACAGGCATTAGGATTCATATGCCTAATGCATGAGAAATCAGATTATGGGCCAAAATTAGCAAGATAAGGATGTTTGTTTCCACCCTAGCTCTCAAAGGTCAAGTCAAGTTCTCTGGCAAAAGTGGAAGCCCTCCAATCAAGAGTGAAATAATATGTTTTTTTATGTATGATGTGAGAAATAAAATACAACATCTAGCTAAGGGGTTTCTAATTCTTTTATCTTGATTTATAGCCTAAGCTTTAGATGAGGTTATAAGTTGTTTATTTTTAGTTTGAATTATTTTGATTGGATAGAAAATTTATTTTCCTAAGAGCCTAATCATCATGACATACATCAAAGCAAGTAGAAACTAAGAAGATGCCATCTTAATGCACAAGCTAAACAAACATCAATTAGTTTATAAAGCTAGCGCAAAAAAATAAAGGCCATTTGTGGTCGGGCTCCACCGCACAAACCTGAAAATAAATTGGGTAGTCGATCTCTACCCTTATACAACATAGATTACAAATGAATTAAATACAATCAAGAAGAAATTCATTGTTATGGGGGTCTTCATTATTCATTTCTTCATTCTTCTTTCTTCTTTATTATTTTGGTTGGTCAGAATGGGGTTTTCTCCAAAGGCTTCACATACAATAATATAGCCTTATGACCAATATTCATCTAATACCCTATAACAATTATTCCAAAATCTAATTGCAAAATTACATGAAAATGGAAAAAACAAAATCTAAAAAACACGCAAAATAGAGATTAGCTAACAAACCATACAATCCCAATCATGTATATATGTATAAATTGGACTTAGCACCCCACATATGGGTAACCAAGTCCACCTGGCCTATTTTATATTATGCTTAGGGGTATAAGCACCTGCATAGTAAAAGAAATTTTATAATTTTATTATAGCGCCCCTTAAGCACAATCCCCTACAGAAGACAATGGTTAGACTAAGATCGCCCTACCATTCAATCTACGAACATATACCCTATCATCTAGACTATAAACAGTACATCACAAAATAAAAGCAAATATCAAACCATGCACTGCCCTAACCTAAAGCTAGAAGTGGTGACTTAGCCTAATGTGTATGCTATTTAAGGTTTGTGTGGTATGCTTAGCTAGGCTTTAAGGTTTGAGTTTTCTAAGTATGAAAATGTTCAACTTAGGGGGTGGTTTCATTTAAGTGATTTAGTTGATTTGGTTGATTTTATTTTGTATTTTGATTTGGTTTGAATGAACCTACAATTAATTACTAAGTTGTAAAGAGAGGAAAAGAGAAGAGAACTTCTCTTTCCTCCCAACCTTAAGTAATTTCTAAGGTAGATTCATATTTGATTTTTGATTAGTGAATGTTTTGTTATGTGTTTTGATTAATCTAAGTTTAGATTTTCCTAAACAAACCTATTCAAAAGAAAGGCATTTTAAGATTAAGTAAAGTGAAATATCACAAAACACACAACACTTTATTTCTTTCCCAACATGTGTAACATGCATATGGATGACCAAGCATATCTATACATGCAAATGGAAATGTTATTTTACCTTCATGATGAATGCTAAGTGATATTGTTTAAAGAAAATTTGGAATGTTTCATGTATGCATGATTTTGTTAAGTAGAAAGAGGGATTCTTTTATCCATTTTCATATGCACATTTACAAGTATAAAGACATAAGTGAGCACCATTATTAGAAGGGGAGTAAGACAAGACCTACATGGGGCTACTTAAAATCTCCGTTGTCCACTAATATACCACTTTTCTTAAATACATGTGCATGTACAGAAATGCAGAGAATCAAAAGTTTATGTTTGATTGATGTTGGTTTAATTATTTTGTTTATATGGGTGATGTGGAATTCCTTCTTACGTCATGACATAGGAGTGTATAGGAATAGATTTAAAGCAAGTGTTATGTCCTTTTCAAATGGACTATACACTTGGTAAATCCTATACAATTCTATGTTAAGAAAGAGAGAGAGAATCACATAACACATTTTATACTCACATGCAAGCTTATAAATAATTATAAGTAGCATACCTTTTAGTTATGATATTTGATTTATAAGTTTTTAAAATAATTTTGGATTTAATAGTGATAATAGCCATTTATATTCTTACTTTAGCTAAAACATGCAATTTGACATAAAGGAAATATTTCATTTTAATTTTTTTTTAATTTGATTTCTAAATGGAATGAATGCATGATTTTCATATGACATTCATATTTAGCATGCTAGGAAAGAAATAAAGTGATGAAAGCATGTAAATTCATTCACTAATTAATTCTAAAGATAATCTTATGAAATAGATTATTTAAAGCAAATCAAATTTATTTTAAAGAGATTTTTAGTTTTGTTTGAGTTTGATTTGAATTTGGGAAATGTGAAAAAGTTTCTAGTCCTAACCCTTTCCTCATGTGTGAGTTTATTTAGTTTATTTTTAGAACCATTAGATGATTTTTATATTTTGTTTAGGTTAAGGTGTGAATTAAGTGCATTAATTACCCCTTACCACACCACTTAACATATTTAATCAAATAATTGAGCCAATGTATGAAACAAATCACACAAGGAATTTAAATCAGTAATTCACCTAGGAATGAAAGGGCCTAATGTAATTGGCTCATAATTAATGATTAATTAAGCTAAAAAGTTTAATTTAACTCCTTTCATAACCCTTCCCACACTTTTGGGTTGGATTTTGGTTTCCTTAAGTAACTTAGGTTATTGCACACCTAAGCACCTGCCCAAGATGAATTTGTTATGTTTTGGAATGTTTTGAAAATTTTATGAAGTTAATTAAGTAGGTGATTAGTGGATTTACCCTTAATTAAATTTAGATTAAGAAGAAAGGGGTTTAAGGAATAGCAGGAAAATATCCCAAAATTATTCCATAACCTATTTTTCACTTAAGTGAAGCTTAATTAACTTAATAAAGGGATTAAACCACTATTCACATATTTAATTAGCTTAATTACATTAAGAGATTATGGATTCATTAATTTATTTCCCTAACTAACATCAATAAATCCCAAGAAAATTAGGGGAGGTGAGGTCATCCACTAAATGTATCGAGAAATTTGAAATGAATTAATAAAATAATTGGGGAATAAGTTATTAA
The DNA here is from genome assembly GCA_021442155.1 of Cymbidium sinense. Lineage (NCBI taxonomy): Eukaryota > Viridiplantae > Streptophyta > Magnoliopsida > Asparagales > Orchidaceae > Cymbidium > Cymbidium sinense. The sequence continues at coordinate 156,508 of JAKCPB010001422.1, read as the reverse complement.
ATTTCACTAAAACCTAATTAAGAAAATGCACTATTTAAATTCATTAAAATAATTTTTGAATTCTTATTGAATTATCTTCATGCATTTTTGTTTTATATTTTTCTAATTTTTGTATATTTAGTTATGTTATTTTGAAATTTGTGATTAAGAAAGGAATTAAAACCCTAATTATATAACTAATCCCATTGTGCCATGTGGACGCTAACGTGATGCTTTCCATGTGATGATGGGATTCATCACTGAGTTGTCACATCCCAATATCGCGCATTATGTGCTCGCACTTTCTTCGATCGTCCGATCAAGGATCGGACGATTGACATCAAGCCTGCGGTTCTTAAGGGATAAATCCTTGGATCTTATGCATCTTGATCAAGACTATCCATCCAAAATGCGTGAATGGACGGTCCATGATCTGCCACTAAGTTTACATGTGGGAAAGGGCATCCATCCACTCTTTAGGGCAAGATCAATGCTCGATTGAGCTCAGATTGAACTCAAACTCAACCCACACCATCATCATGGAAGGGGCAAGACATCCAACGGTCAAAATGCAATGGGGGTGAAATTTTCTTTCACAAAAGACCAAACACTTCCTGTTCTAGGCTTGGTTTGAAGGTACACCTCACTGGAGGCTATCACCAGTGCTCCCAATAATTGAGGTAGCTTCATCTAGTGGAGACAAAACCTTATTGAAAGTTTCATGCCTTGGGATGAAGTGGATCTTCCTATGGACCAATGTGTGCCTCAATTTCTTGCGGCCTTGATCAAACTCCCCTCTCACATGCCTTGAGAACTTGGATGAAGCTTTGGATCAACTCAAATAGGTCCCCTCAAGGTGCTTGAAGGAGAAAATGAGCTAAAATTGAGTATTGAATGGGATTGAATACCTTGCTACCTCTTCTATTTTTATTTATGATAAACCGAGAAAAAGAGAAATGAAAAGTTCTCTAGGAGGCTTGGAGAAGCTTGAGGATGCTAGATATGAGTTCCCCAACTTCAATTGAATGTGAGTGTGTTGGATTCAACTGAAATTAGGGGGAGTATATCTCCCTCTAGGTGGATCGGAAGGCCGAGCATAAAGATGCTATTTTGATCAAATTCACCCTATGCAATGGGTTTGTTAGGCCATTTAGGGTGTCATGTGATGCAGTTTTGGCCAGAAGAGGTAGTGGAGAAGTTTCCATGTGCTTAATTGAGTGGAGGAGGGATCCCAAGTGCTCTTTTTCTAAGTTGGTGGTCGGTTTTGCCATTGGGTCCATTAGGTCAAGTGCACCATGTTCACTAGTGTCCATGGAGTCCACTAAGAGGGTGCCAAGTGACCACGAAGAGGATTTGACCAAATTTTAAGTGAATTTGGCCAAGAATTACCCTCTGATCTAGGGGTAAAATGGTCATTTGGCTTGGATTTTGTTTTGAATATGTTTGGTATGATTTTAAAATGGGTTAGGCCAAGTTTCAATGAATTTGGAATTGATTTGATATGATTTGGCTCATGTTGACCCATTTAGGTCAAAATGGGTCAACTTGGGTCAAGTTGACCAATTGGTCAAATTGGGTCAAACCGAGGGTTGGGTCAAGTTCATATGACTTGATTTGGTATCTTTATTTCCAATCAATTTGGTTTATATTTGGATTTGGTTCATTTGATTTCATTTAGGTCAAATGGGTCAAGTTGACCAGTTTGACCCATTTGACCTATTTGGGTTAGGTCATGGGTTGGTTTAGGTTTCATTGGTCATTTGAAATGTATTGGTATCTTTGTTTCCAATCAATTTTGGTTTAGTTTGATTTTGGCTCAATTTGACCTTTTAGGTCAAGTTGGGTTCAAGGTCAATTGGGCTAGGTTGGGTCTAGTTGGCCAATTGAGGCTTTGGTCAAGTTCAATAAGTGATTTGGAATGAACTTGACCCATTGGTTTCAATCAATTTGGCTTAGATCAAGTTTTGACACATTTTGACTTTTTAGGTCAAGTTGGGTCAACTTGGGTCAAGTAGCCAATTGGGCTAGGTTAGGCTTAAACGATGGCTTGGTCAAGTTCAAACATTGATCATAAACTGGTTTTGATCAATGGTTCTAATCAATTTGTTCTACGGTAAATTTTGGCTAAGTGTTGACTTGGTTAACCCTTAGGTTTGACTTGGTTTGACTCAATTTGAGTGATTGATCATCTCATGATGATTGTTGCTCATAATGTGAGGCTTAGGTGGGCTTAGTTCAATCCAATTTGGGTAGGATTGAATTTGGCTCAAGAGGTACTTTAGGTCACTTTGGGTCAAGTGAGCCTAAGTAGGTCAATTGACTTGATCAAGGCTTGAATCAAGTTTGGTTGAACTCACATATGGACTTATGATTGAAATATAAATCCATTTTGCAAGTGATTTGAGTCAAATGGGTTTTGATTCATTTGACAATTTCAAGTTCAAAGGGTGAACATGAGTTTGACTTGGGTTTGATTTTTTTTGAATTTAGTTTTGATTTGATGATTGACGTTTATGTTTATATTTGGATTCATGATTGAAGGATTGATTGAATCATGAAAAGAATCAAGAGTTTGGCTTGATTTGAATTTGATTTGGCTAAGTTCAATAATTTGACTTGAAAGGCTTAGGTTGAATTTTGGTTGAATTTTGATTTGAGCTTTGAAATGAGTTTTGGATATTTAAATTTATATTTTATTTATTTTTGTGAATATAAATGAGAATATAAATGGGTTATGAAAATTTCTTGAATTTGAATTGATTTGGATTTGAATTAGTCCATAAGATAGAATCAAAGCAACTTAGGAAGGATTTTTCAACTTGGAATTTCAATCATAAGCTTCAATCATTTGGAATTGGTTTGAGTTTGGAGAAAATCAATTAAGTTGGAATTGATTTAAGGTTTGAGAAAAATCAATCAAGTTGGAATTGATTTGAGTTTTGATGTTGATTTGATTTGGATTTTGACTTGAAGGAAGGAAGTGAGGAGTTCGTTCAAGATATGGGGTAGGCATGTTTTCCTAACACCCCTAAGGTATGACCTATTCCTATGGCTAACTCTTCTAAGTCTCTAGGGTTAGGTTGAGTGTTCACTTAATCAATAGAAGTATCTTAATACTAAAGAAACTCTTAGTGTCAAAGAGAAGTCCTATGTCTAAGATGGAGGGGTTGAGAGATCATTCTAAAAATAAGGCCATCAAAGGGTGCCCAATAGGTGAGGTGTGGCTGACAAGGAACACCACATGTATTGGTGTTGACTGAAATGATCAATAATATCGAACAATCACAAGCACTAATATAAATGAACTACTCCTAACCCAAGGTGTAGAAGGAACCCAAGGTGTAGAAGGAATCCAGAGCTTAGTTCAATCTGACTTTACTCATATCAAGGACATAAGAGAGTAAAGGAAGAATCCACTAGGGATAGAGTATGTGAACCTTCCACTAGGGAAACAGGTTCAAATCATCCACTGGGGGATGAGAGGTTTGAAATCTACTGAGGGAACTAGAAAGATTTGCATCTCACTGAGGAGAAGCAAATGGAATGATTTAGATTGTTTGATTATTTTGATTTGTTTGACTCCACTGAAAGAGATTGATTGGATTTGTTTAATTTGTTGTTTTTTACCCCATTGAGGGAGGAGGACTAGATTTGTTTTAGATTTTTAAGATTTTGAGATGGACCCTATTCGTTTGTGATGGATCATACCGAGTAGGAGCCATGGAGGCCTAGGCCTAACTTAGATTTACCAATCCAAAGGGGTAGTCTAACAAACACAAAGTAAGACTAGCCAACCAAAGGGAATGCCTTTAGGTGCACAGTAGCTGTACTAGGAAGAAATCATAGTAGACTTACATCTTCTAATGTAGGGACTAGTTACTAGGGTGATCCATTGGCAAGGTATTAGATGAAACCAAACCTAGGGCTGACTATTGAGTGAATGCCACTAGGGGACTTAGATCAACTCAAAGATATTCAAGATTAATTTCATTTTTAGGTTTATTTTGATGAATCCCAATGGTTTGTGATGGATTGCACTGAGTAGAGGCCATGGAGGCCTTGAGCTAGCTAAAATTTACCAATCCAAAGGGAGTAGTCTACCAACCACACAGTAGGACTATCCAACAAAGGGGTTGCCTTTCGATTTATAATGGTCAAGTTAGGAAGAAAATGAGTGATAGGGGCTGCTAGAACTGGTAGCTTCACCAAATATGGCTTGATATCTTCGAAGGCATGCTGGCACTTATTATCCCACTTGAACTTGACATCCTTTTTGATAAGTGTTGAAAATGAAATAAAGTGTCTTAGTTACGCCAACTAACCTTGAAAAAATCTGAGTTGAGTTAAACTTTTTGGAGGTGGAATATCCAAGATAGCTTTGATCTTTTCAGGATCTATTTCTATTCCCCGATGTTGGACAAAAAACCCAAGAAATATCCCTGAAGCTACTCCAAATGTACAATTCAGGGGATTCATTTTGAGGTTATATTATCTTAATTGTTCAAAAACTACTCTCAAGTTAAAAAGATGGTCTTCCTTTTCTTTTGACCTAGATCATCAACATAGCACTCAACCCGATGATGGATGAGTTCATTGAAGATCTAAGTCGTGGCCGTTACTAGCACGCACTTTTAAGGCGAAAGGCATGCCCTATAAAATCAATTTTGATGGGTTCAAAAGTAGTGTTTCTTTTATCCTGATCTTGATTTGGTTTGATGATCCATGAAGGAGAAAATTGCATGAGATGAGGCGAAAACCACCATTAGTTCTGGTATAGGAAGAGGAAACTCATCCTTAGGACATGCTTTGTTTAAGTCCCTAAAATTGATGTAAATGCGAATTTGGCCATTCTTCTTCTTAATTGGGATGACACTGGCAAACTAGGTAGGGTATTTTTCTTCCCTGATGAAATCAACGTTGATGAATTTCTTGACTTCATAAATGATCTGTTGTTCAATTTCTAATACCATGTGTCTAGGAGCTTGCTTGATAGGATTAATGTTAAGATCTATTGCTAGTTTTCACGCAAAGGGCATTTCTTCATAACTCCATGCAAAGAAGTTTTTAAACTTAGTCAATATCCTAACTAATTCATTAGTCTCTTCTTCATTCAACAATGAACTAGTGTATGTCGGGCATGGATTTTCATCTATCCTGAGGTTGATTTCTTTAAGCTTGTCAATTATTGAATGGTTCTCCTCTTCAAATTTTGGTGGTGCATATTTGATTTGGAGGTCATCTGGATCATCTGAATTTTTTAAACTCACATCCTCATAAGAGTTAGTGTTGTGTAAAAAGAACCTATCAGACTCCAAATGGTTGGTGACAACTAAGCAGTAATCGTCATCATCGACTGGACCCACTGTACCGAATCCTAGTCCTGATCTTAATTGTTTATCCTTGCTTGTGTTGTTCCATTGCTTCTAAAAGTACTCTAACCTATACTTAGACCATGTATAAGGAGCCAAACCTTTCTTTGCAAGATTAAGAACGCAAGGAGAGTACCAATCAAAAGGCAATTCCATTAATTCTTTGTTTGAAATATCCTCAAGTCCTACATCGCTGAGGATGATGATCCCAAAAAGAAGCTCTTTGGTTTGACATCTCTGGAAGACTGAGGGGCTTCCTTAACTACTAAATCTTTAACTTTTTGAGATGAAAGTAAGGTTAGAGCTAAGGTTCCTACCTGATGCCGGATAGTTTTACATACATTTGATTCGAATACTTTTGTGGTTTGTCTGGAAGCCTGGTATTTATCACTGTCTGGCTCAAGTGTCACCTCCAATGAAACCCGTTGAGAGGGGTTGGTTGGTATACTAATTACATTATACTTATCCTCGATGCTGGATTCCAAGTCTATGTGAATAGTAGGGGTACTCCTATGAACTGTAACAAAACCCCTATTGGCTGATGGCCAAATAAGGGGTCTTCCACCTTTGTTGACTACCTCTATGTCTGCCTCTACCTCTACCTAGTGGAGGTCACATCATCCTACCCACATGTCCATATGATGGAATGATTTATGGGTGGAATGTGATATGGGGCTCTACTTCTTCTTCAATTTCCCTTTCTTGTTCACCTAGATTTTTATTTTCTTTTCTTTTTCTATTTCTTCTTTTTCTTTTTATTTTTCTTTTATGTTTGAATTTTGTCAAAGTTCATGAGAAAGGGCATTTTGAGGGAGATAGTTGGTCGCATCCTCATATATCTCAACCTCTCTTACTGAAAATGGTTTTTCATCTCCTTTAACATTATACTCAATCCCATCCTTCCTAAACTTGAAGCACTGATGGAGGTAGGATGGAATCAACTTATTCTGATGTATCCAAGTCCTACTGAGCAAAGTGATGAACAAAGTATTCAAATCAATGATATAAAACTTGGATTCAGTCTTCCAGTCACCTATCTCCAAAGGTAACACTATGAAACCTAAAGCCCTCTCTCCTTGTTCATTGAATCCTCTCAACATCATTCGATCTCCTCGGAATATGGAGATGTCGATCCTCAAATAGGCAAGCATCTTTAGACTCATAATGTTTACTAAAGCACCTGGATCTATGAGAACTTCCAATCTTCCCAAGTCAACTAATGAGAGGGACTTCTATGTCCCCATGTAAGTAGGTCTTCATCTATGAAAGTGATTCCCTGAGCTTCTCTGGAATAATGTGCCTCCTCTCCAATAGCGGTTAGCTTAGCTAAGCATATTTCAGGATCAAGAAGAGCCTTGATTAATGATTCTCTCATCTCTTTGGATAAGATAAGGGAATCGTATATGATTTTCTTAGATGCCAACTTTCATAGGTGAGAGAGGACATTGTAGTCCACCTTGGGCTGATCTTCCACAAGCATATCCAAGGGTGGAGCATCTTGTGAAGGAGCTTCTCATCATCTAAACCAATGACTTATTTCCCTCTATCTTGAGGTGCTACCCTAGGTGGTAGAACCTTGCCACTATGGAGGATGACTTCGGTGATCTCTTATGGCAGGGTAATGGAAGATTCTACCTGCACGTCAAGCTTAGCTACAGCTTCTCCTATGGGACCCTCAGAATCGAATGATTCTAAGTCTATCTCAAGAGATGAACCCGTATGATTTAGGGAAGGAAAGTCTAACTTTGAATCAGAATGAGGAAGATCATAATTATTATAATTGTTATTTAGACTTAAAGAATTTTCATTAGGAATAGATTTAGACAACCCATCAGAAATGACACAGATATAATTCAAGCTAACTTTATTCATCAATTTCTTGGATTTTAAAAGAGATAAACAGTAAAAATCAAGTAAAGTAAGTGGGGTGAGTGATTTGATGCCCTTATCCACCGATATAAGATCTCTACTAGAAGAAGAGCTAGTAGAGGTAGTTCGTAGTAGCAATGATGAAGGCCGGACTCCTATGGTTGTGCTACTGGGCTATCCTGGGTTGGCACAAGCTGCTGCTGCTGCTAAGCTCCCCTTTCCCTGAGTTGGCTCTGGCAACTTGCAAACCTTCCTTGATGTTGGAGGTTTGAGCTATCTCAGGCACCTATAAGGAAAGTTTCTTAATTTTAGAAACAATTTTCTTAGAGGTACGGGATAAGAAAATGTCCCAACCTTCTTTAGTTTTGGAAGGATCGCAAGTATCCCCAAGGATTACCCTGATGGAACTAGATGGTTGTTCCACAAGGTATTCCTTTGGGATAACTATAACACCAGTCTTGAAACTATGTTCAAGCCAATCCTTGAATAAAAAGCAATCTTCCAAAACATGACCTAGCATGCGGTGGTAAGGGCAAAAGTTAGGATCATTGCTTTTGCCCACTTTCTCCAGCCTCCTAAGTTCAGGTAGCTAAAAATAAGGCTTCTATAAGAGATTATTAAAGATCTTCTTGATTACCTCCATCATAAATGAATAAGGCTTGTTAAGTTTATCCAAAATAGGTGGATCAGAAGCTATGGGTATGTGCATGTACCTGGTGTTGATGATGTGGCTGAGGAGGAGGCAATGCTAGTCATGGAGGCTGGCTAGGTCGCCTCTGGTAGAAGAGGAAAGTGACAACGTGGAGCAGAGGTCTCAAACTACTCTTATATTTCCTTATCTATTGCTATCACTGCCCCAAGCTTCTTCTCAAAAGCTTTCTATTGCTTATGCTTTATTGATTGGTCTGGAAAAGGTGACTATTTGGCTTCTCCTTGTAAGCTAGCCACCTTGTTGATCAGCTTCGCAAATATTTTGATGATGAAACATTTGAGCATGAAGGCGACTTGGCCATTGATATTCTTTAGTAGAATCTCGATTGCATGCTATTGAGATAGCTATGGTTTGCATTTCATACTCAAATTACACCATCTAAGAATGTAATTAATGAGGGACTCATCTAGGTTTTGTTGAGCCACAACGAGATCGCCTACAGTTACCCTTTGCCTTGCTCTAGCAAACCTCTTAATGAAGAGTTGCTCCAACTCAACAAATGTCCTCACTGAACTATTGGGAAGTTAAGCATACCAATCAAAGGCTATGCCTGCTAAGCTACTGACAAAGAGATAGAAGAGTAAAGCACTGCTACCACCGGTGTTGCAACAACTGACCCTGAAGTGTGCAATATGCTGCCTCGGGTTCCCACTACCATTGAAGCTTTTGAAAGAAGGTGGTACAAAACCCTTAGGATATTGGATGGCATCAAATTCCTCTAGGTAGGGTCTACCCTTTGGAACTGATGATCCTCCTCGGGCTTGAGCCAACACTTCTCTCACCTACTGCTCTACCATAGTTCTAATATCTTTTTCCTATATGGAGGTACTATGCACCACCTTATTCAGTCGGCTACCTACTCATCGGAGGTAAAGTCTTGGCTGGATCCAAGACATGCACCAACTCTGGCTAACTAGTCTCAGCTATAGTAGGATGAACTAGCAATGCTTGTTTCTAAAGTGCTAAGACTACTGCTAACAAGTCCTCAAGCTGCTTCCCCATCCTATCTATTTGTTCATTTTTCTACTTCAACTATTGATGGAGGTTTTGTCAGTAGGTAATCGGCCGCACCTCCATAGTCTCGCCATGGAGGAGGGAACCCTGTGTATCTACCGAGTACTCTAATGGTCATCTTCATTGATTAAAGCTGATCCTTTCATCCTCTAAATGGTACCAGGCATATCCTAAGATTTCCTTCTTCTCTAGTAGATATTGGGCTATGATGTCATTTAGGGATCAGTCCAACTGAAGAGGCATGAAAGATTACCGGTAATGGGATCATCATGTCATAAGCACCAAGAAGTGTTGGTGAGCTCATCTTGTGAGGAATATGCTCACTAGAGGAAAGATACTCATCATTGCTGATCTGAAGTGGCACTCTTAGGATGATCTATCATGGGAGAGAATGTCTCTTCCTCCCTCAACTATTGTGACTATCTCCAATCATGGTGGTGGTGGTGATCGGATGACTACTATGCTTCAAGGTCACCATTCCTTCTTCACCATAACTGGAGTAGAAGGTCAAGAAGGAGAGCTCGACTTTGCCATAGTAGGTAGTGTAGATGGGACAAGATCTCTCTACCATAGTCGGATCACCAACGAGGTTCTCTTCTCCCTTGAAGTTGCCTTCATTGCCTTGGCTAGAATAGTAGATACTGAGACATGTATAAAAGATGGCAGACGAGGAGAGGATCAGTGTGGTGGAGGCACCACCAACTTTCATGGGATAGGATTTCCTCTCCCATGATGTGTAATCCCTGTGAGTAAGATAATCGATGGTCGGGTGGTACACATCTAAAAATCCATAATTATGAAGGCACACTATCGACCTCCTCGCACTGCTAAAACATGAAATGATGTGCGGGCCTCTCCAACCCTCTCCTGCCTAAGATACCGCCCACCGTGGGGATAATAATCTCAAATCAAATTGAGCCCTGAACCAATCATCCATGCTCGCCACTCAAGGTAACCGACGAGGCTAGCTGCGACCTCCTCCTTCACTAGTGTGCTTGAAACTAAAGAGGTGAAGCTCTTCCTAACATCCTCTATATTGAGAGAGAGGAACTAACTAGTAGGGAAACCATCCGAGGTAACTCCTCTATAACTAACAATGTGGCTTCCTCCAACTCCCTAGCAAAGTGAGTGTGATACCACTTGATAATGTGATTATTGTTTCTTTGCTGGGTCTAGGTATGTTGAGCAGAGTAGGAACTAGACCCAACCTCAAAAGCAAGGGAGACAATCCCTAGAATTAGGGAGGGAGCTAGTGGGCATAGCTAAGGGGCACAGGGAATAATTAGGGGCACTAATACTGGCACTGATACTGCTACTGTGGGAACTACCATAGCCTTCCTCTTTAGCAAGGGGATCTCTGAATTAGATGGCATGTCAATCTGGATGACCAGCTTCAACTCGGTCACCACACTCCTGCTAACTGTCGTGAAGGGAGTTCCATCATATGTAATCCTAGCCCCCTCAAAGCCTCAGCCAATGTGGATGAGGTGGGCATAGTTAGATCATGAAAGACTAGCCTAATCTAAGGCCAAATCCATCCCATGAAGAAATGTGAACACATACTTATCGCCATTGCAATCAAAATTGAAATTGAAACCGAATCAAAACTAACGAGAAAAGTCGCAATGTTGAAAATAAACTTGATTCATATTTTTATTTTGTTGATTTTTGAATTTGAATTTTAGAATTTGAACCCACACTCAACAACTAGAAAGTGTTAAGTGGGGCTTAAATGGATTTAGAAAAGATTTTGAGATTGATTGGAAAGAGGAATTTTTTGAATATAGAATCCACTTTCAAAAAATTTGGGTATGATGAAAGTGGGTTCAAATATTTTTGGAGAGATGCTTCCATAAGTTCATATTTGAATTATGATATTTTGATTTTGAGGACCCATTATTTAACAAATTTAAGTATGTTAAAGTAAAAGGTCAATTTAATTTTGTTTTGGATTTGTGTTTTTGAATTTACTTACTTAGCAAATTTAGGTGAGATGTTTGAAAATAATTTCTTCTTTCTTTGTTTGCTTTATTTGAATAATTTGATTTAAAATTAAATCATGATTTATCAAATTTGGGTATGCTAAATGATAAATTCGAATGTGTATTATTCTTAATTTTTTTCTTTTGAAAATAGGATTCTTAGCAAATTTGAGTATGCTAAAAACCCTAATGTATTTTTTTTTTGTTTTTGATTAGATTTTGAAAATAGGACGCTTAGAAAACTTGGGTATGCTAAGGAAATTTTAATCTGTTTCTTTTGTTTTTGATTTGATTTTGAAAATATGATTCTTAGCAAATTTGGGTATGCTAAGGAAATCCTAATGTGTTAATTGATTTTGAAAATGGATTTTAGTAAATTGGTATGCTAAAGAAACCCTAATGTGTTTTTTTTTGTTTTGGATTCTATTTTAAAAATGGAGGTATCACTTTAGCAAATGTGGTATGCTAAAAGGAAGTTCCAATGTGTTTCAAATTTTGTGAAATGGAGATTTCACTTAGCAAATTTGAGTATGCTAAATGAAATTCTAAAAATGTGTTTCAAAATTTTTTTTTGAAAATGGGGACTTTACAATATGGTATGCTAAAATGAAGTTCCAATGTGTTTTATTTTGTGAAATGATGATTTCACTAGCAAATTTGAGTATGCTAAAATTCAAAAAAAATGTTTTAAAAATGGAGACTTCACTTTAGAAAATATGGTAAAAATGATGTTCCAATGTTTTGAATTTGTGAAATGGAGATTCAAACTAGTAAATATGTTTCAAATTTTTTTGAAAATGGAGACTTCACTTTAGCAAATATGGTATGCTAAAATGAAGTTCCAATGTGTTTTGAATTTGTGAAATGGAGATTTCACTTAGCAAATTTGAGTGTGCTAAATGAAATTCCAAAAATGTGTTTCAAATTTTGTTTTGAAAATGGAGACTTCACTTTAGCAAATGTGGTATGCTAAAATAAAGTTCCAAGTGTGTTTTAAAATTTTTTTTCTTTTGGTGTTTTTTTGATTTTGAAAGAGAGATTTCCATTTAACAAATTTGGGTATGTAAGATGGAAATCAATTTATGTTTCATTTTTCAAAGAGGTAGTTTCGTGTGTGATTATTGCTTTTTTTAGAAAGAGGAAATTCCAACCTAATCATATATGGAATATGTTAAGTGGGATTTTAAAATAGTGTCTTTTTATTTTGAAATTAAATATTCATTCAATAAATTTGGGTATATTAAATGGAGATGTTCATATGTGAAAGTTTATTTTGATTTTGATTGAAAATGAAACCTCCATTCAATAAATGTGGGTATATTGAATGGAGAGGTTTCATATGTGCTTTAGAATTTTTTTTTATTTTGATTGGAAATGAAACCTCCATTCAATAAATGTGGCTATATTAAAAGGAGAGGTTTCATATGTGCTTTTGGAAATTTATTTTGATTTTGATTGAATGAAACCTCCATTCAATAAATGTGGATATATTGAATGGAAAGGTTTCATATGTGCTTTTTGAAAAGGTGAAAATTTTCAACTTAACACATGTGGAATGGTTGAGTGGAATTTCAAAGTTGTGATTTTGCTTGAAGGTGTAACATCCATCCAACACATTTGGATGTATTGAATGGAAAGGCCCATCTTCAAATTTTGTGCTTTTTGAAAAACATGATTGTTGGTTTTATTTTTTAAAATGTTCCTACATGTAACAATTATGAAAATTGTTAGATGTAGTGCAAATATTTTTATTAAGTGTATTTTGAAAAGTTATTTTTGAAAAGCAAGACTTTTATGAAGGATTTATTTTGTCCTTATTTTTTTGGAATGAACCTTTCCTTACCATAAAAATGGTAAGGAGGAAGTCTTTAATTATTTTCTTTTTATTAAATTCTCAATTTTACCCATTGGAACCCATTGGGGAACCCAATGGGGATTTTAAGTCCAACACGGGGTGAGGTCCTAAAACCTAAAGATGTTGGCTAGCTTAACTTAATATGAAATAAGCTACGTGCCAATGAAAAGGGAGATAGTATTGGATTCATATAAAAGTATGAACCCACTATCAATACTTGGAGACAATGATCATTTACCAAAGATGGAGAGAGGAACCTTCCCCAGCAGAGTCACCAAAAAATCATGGTGAAATTATATTCTACCTTCATCTATCCCTTTTGGGAAAGATGATAAATGAAAAAAAATATAATGCCTTATGGGACATGCCAGATCTCTAGATGTTCTTATTAGGTGATTGAGTATATTGAGGAAAGGTGTATTATCTCAAAGATAGAAGTCACCACCCTACAATGGACCTAATCACCTTAATAAGGACTCCTAAGGACTATGGGTCTTCAAAATGTAGAGATTCTTCCCTCTACATGAAAAGTAAAGTTGGTTTATTTTAAACGTTCATTAAGTTCTCAGGGGAAAACCCCATAGTTAATTACATCATAAGGAATAGGATTCCTTAGGAATACTCTCGATTAAGGTAAATGATCATTGTCTCCAAAAATTTCTAAAGGTAGGACTATCAATCGATTGGTTTATTTTTAGAGAGTCAAGTGGGATCGATCAAGAGGAGGGAGTTCTTATCGAAGCTAAATGAAGATAAGTAGGGGATGCTTAGGATACTAGGAAGCCTAGTAACCCCAAACTATCCTGGTTGGGCTTTATATTTTTGAAATTGAATTGGTTTATTTGAGTTGAATTTTTATTAGAAAGTTAGGCTTATAATTCCATATAAGGTCATGAAAATGCCTAAGAGGTGAGGATTTATGCTGTAAAGGAAAGTAGCAACCTCAAAACCTAAATATAAGGAGCTTTGAGGGCCAAAAGCATGACCCAAATCTAAGGTGAAAAATTTATGGTTTACCTCCATAAGAGAGGATAAACCACCTGACTGTTGGACTTACAATCACTTGGGGGTGGCCGCCAACTAACTCCTCCTATAATTTTAAAATATGTAGGCAAGTCAAATGCTTTTGTAAGATAGCTAAGCTATTGTTTATTTAGAAAGAGACTAAATCCTTAAACACTCTCCCTAAGAGACTAGATCATGTAGGGTATGAGTTAATAACTTAAATCTAATACAAATTTTTTATATGTTTTATTTTCATTTTGGATAATCAATTTGACACAGCTTTAGGATTCATATGCCTAATGCATGAGAAATTAGATTATGGGCCAAAATTAGCAAGATAAGGAGGTGTGTTTCCACCATGGCTCTCAAAGGTCCAAGTTCTCTAAAAGGTGGAAGCCCTCCAATCAAGAGTGAAATAATATGCTTTTATGCATGATGTGAGAGAAAATACAACATCTAGATTTGGGTTGCTAATTCTTTATCTTGATTTATAGCCTAAGCTTTAGATGGTTATGAGTTGTTTATTTTAGTTTGAATTATTTTGATTGGATAGAAAATTTATTTTCCTAAGAGCCTAATCATCATCCAGACATACATCAAAGCAAGGTAGAAACTAGGAAGATGTCATCTTAATGCACAAGCTAAACAAACATCAATCAATTTATAAATAGTGCAAAAAAAGAATAAGGTCATTTATGGTCTCCCACCGACAAACCAAAAAATAAATTGGGTAGTAGCTCTACCCTTATACAACATTACAAATGAATTAAATACAATCAAGAAGGAATTCATGTTATGGGGTCTTCATTCTTCATTCTTCATTCTTCTTCTTCTTCTTCTTTTGTTGGTTGGAATGTGGTTGCTAAAGGCTTCACATGGTACATAATGCATAGCTTATGACCAATATTCATCCTAATCCCATAACAATCATTCCAAAATCCTAATTACAAAATTACATGAAAATGGAAAAAAAGAAAATCTAACTAAAACTGCAAAATAGAGATTAGCTAAAAAACCATACCCCAAGCATGTATATATATAAATTGGACTTAGCACCCCACACATGGGTAACCAAGTCCACGGCCTATTTTGGATTATCTTAGGGTATAAGCACTGCATAGCAAAATAATTTTATATTTTATTACAATGCCCTTAAGCACAATCCCTATATAAGATAATGGTTAGACTAAGATCTCCTACCATTCGCCTACAACATATACCCTATCATCTAGACTATAACATTACATCACAAAATAAAAGCAAAACATCAAACCATGCACCGCCCTAACCTAAAGCTAGAAGTGGTGACTTAGCCTAATGTGTATGCTATTTAAGGTTTGTGTGGTATGCTTAGCTAGGCTTTAAGGTTAGAGTTTTCTAAGTATGAAAATGTTCAACTTAGAGGTGGTTTCATTTAAGTGATTTAGTTGATTTGGTTGATTTTATTTTGTATTTTGATTTTGAATGAACCTACAATTAATTATTGTAAAGAGGAAAAGAGAAGAGAACTTCTCTTCCTCCCAACCTTAAGTAATTTCTAAGGTAGATTCATATTTGATTTTGTTTAGTGAATGTTTTTATGTGTTTTAATTAATCCTAAGTTTATATTTTCCTAAACAAACCTATTCAAAAGAAAGGCATTTTAAGATTAAGTAAGTAAAATACTATCACAAAACACACACACTTTATTTCTTTCCCAACATGTGTAACATGCATATGGATGACCTAAGCATATCTATACATGCAAATGGAAATGTTTAGCACACCTTCATGATGAATTCTAAGTGATATTGTTTAAATAAAATTTAGAATGTTTCATGTATGCATGATTTTGTTAAGTAGAAAAGAGGGATTCTTTTATCCATTTTTCATATGCATGTTTACTAGTATAAAAGATATAAGTGAGTACAGAGCCATTGTTAGAACCAAGGGTTTAAGGTACAAGACCTACTTACTACTTAAAGCCTCCACCCGGATTGTCTACTAATATACCACTTCTCTTAAATACATGTGCATGTACAGAAAGAAATGCACCAAAAGAGAATCAAAAAGTTTATGTTTGTTTGATGTTGATTTGATTGTTTAGTTTATATGGGTGATGTGGAATTCCTTCTTAAGTAATGACATAAGAGTGTTTAGGAATGGATTTAAGCAAGTGTTATGTCCTTTTCAAATGGACTATACACTTGGCAAATCCTATACAATTATGTTAAGAAAGAGAGGAGAATCACATAACACATTTTATACTCACATGCAAGCTTATAAATAATTATAAGTAGCATACCTTTCAGTTATGATATTTGATTTATTATAAGTTTTTGAAAATAATTTTGGATTTAATAATGATAATAGCTATTCATATTCTAACTTTAGCCAAAATATGCTATTTAACATAAAGGAAACATTTCATTTTAATTTTTTTTTAATTTGATTTCTAAAGGCATGAATGCATGATTTTCATATGACATACATATTTAGCATGCTAGGAAAGAAATAAAGTGATGAAAGCATGTAAATTCATTCACCCTAATTAATTCTAAAGACAATCTTATGAAATAGATTATTTAAAGCAAATCAAATTTATTTTAAAGAGATTTTAGTTTTGTTTTGAGTTATTTGAATTTAGAAATGTGAAGAGTTTGCTGGTCCTAACCCATTTCCCCCATGTGTGAGTTTATTTAGTTTATTTTTAGAACCATTAGATGATTTTTTATATTTTGTTTAGGTTAAGGTGTGAATTAAGTGCATTAATTACCCTTAACACCACTTTAACATATTTAATCAAATATGAGCCAATGTATGAAATAAAACCACACAAGGAATTTAAATTAGTAATGCACCTAGAAAGAAAGGGCCTAATGCAATTGGCTCACAATTAATGATTAATTAAGCTAAAGGTTTAATTTAAGTACTTTCATAACCCTTCCCACACATGTGGGATTTTGATTTCTTAAGTAACTTGGTTATTGAACACCTAAGCACCAAGATGAATTGGTTAAGTTTTGGAATGTTTTGAAAATTTTAGTTAATTAAGTAGGTGATTAGTGGATTAACCCTTAATTAAGTTTAGATTAAGAAGAAAGGGGTTTAAGGAATAGCTTAGGAAAATATCCCAAAATTATTCCATAGACCTATTTTTCACTTAAGTGAAGCAATTAACTTAAAAGATTAAACCTATTCATATTTAATTAAGCTTAATTACGTTAAGAGAGTGATTATGGATTCATTAATTGATTTCCTTGATTAACTCATCAATAAATCCCAAAAAAAATTAGGGGAGGCAGAGGTCATCCCACTAAATGCATTTAAGAAATTTGAAATGGATGAAAGAAATAATTAGGGAGTAATTAGGGTTATTAAATTTTCACTAAAACTATAATTAAGGAAAATACACTATTTAAAATTTTTTAGAAATAATTTTAGTGAATTCCTTAATGAATTATCTTCACAATGCATTTTGTTTTATATTTGTTTAATTTTTGTATGTTTAGTTATGTTATTTTGAAGATTATGTGATTAAGGAATTAATTAAAACCCCAATTATATAACTAATCTCATTGCATTGGGCTAACGATGCATGCTTTCCACGTGGCAATGGGATTCATCACTTAAGTTGTCACATCCCAATGGTCTGCGTCTATGCATTTTCTTCGGATCATGATCAGGATCGGATGGTTGAGATCGAGCCGGTTCTTAAGGGATAAATCCATGGATCCATGCATCTTGATCGACTATCCATCCAAAATGTGCGATGGATGGTCCATGATCCATAGTTTACATGGGAAAGGGCATCTGTCCACTCTTTAGGGTAAGAATCGAGCTCGATTGAGCTCAGATTGAACTCAAACTCAACCCACACCATCATCATGCAAGGGGCAAGACATCCAACAGTCAAAATGCAATGGGGTGAAAATTTCTTTCATAAAGGACCAAACACTTCCTATTCTAGGCTCGATTTGAAGGCATACCTCACCAGAGACTATCACAAGTGCTCCCAATAGTTGAGATAGCTTCATCTAGTGGAGATGAAGCCCTGTTGAGAGTTTTAAGCCTTAGGGTGAAGTGGATCTTCCTATAGACCAAGGTGGGCTTCAATTGCTTGCAGCCTTGATGAAACTCCTCTCTCCTGTGCCTTGAGAACTTGAATGAAGCTTTGGATCAACTCGATTAGGTCCCCTCAAGGTGCTAGAAGGAGGAATAGAGCTGAAATTGAGTATTGAATGGGATTGAATTCCTTGCTACCTCTGCTATTTTTAGTTATGATAAACTGAGAAATAGGGAACTAAAAAGTGCTCTAGGAGGCTTGGAGAAGCTTGAGGAAGTTATTCTGAGTTCCCTAGCTTCAATTGAATGTGAGTGTGTTGGATTCAACTGAAATTAGGGGGAGTATGTCTCCCTCTAGGTGGATCGGAAGGTCGAGCATAGAGATGCTTTTTTGATCAAATTCACCCTATGCAATGGGATTGTTAGGCCATTTATGGTGGCAGGTGATTCAATTTTGGCCACAGGATGTAGTGGAGAAATTTCCAAGTGCTTAATTGAGTGCAGGAGGGATCCCAAGTGCTCAATTTCTAAGTGGGTGGTCAATTTTGCCATTGGGTTGGGTTTCATTGACCCAAACCCATTGGGTCATGTGTCATATACTCTAGTGTCCATGTAGTCCCACTAGAGGGTGCCAGTGACCATGAAGAGGATTTGACCAAATTCCAAGTGAATTTGGCCAAGAATTACCCTTTGATCTAGGGGTAAAATGGTCATTTAGCTAGTATTTTAGTTTGCATATGTTTGGTATGATTTTAAAATGGGTTAGGCCAAGTTTTAATTAATTTGGAATTGATTTGACATGATTTGCTTATATTGACCCATTTAGGTCAAAACCAACTTGGGTCAAGTTGATCAATTGGTCAAATTGGGAGCGAGGTTGGGTCAAGTTCATGACTTGATTTGAGTATCTTTATTTCCAATCAATTTGGTTTATATTTGGATTTGCTTCATTTGATTTATTTAGGTCAAATTCAGTCAGTTGATTTGACCTATTTGGGTTAGGTCATGGGTTGGCTTTTGTTTCATTGGTCATTTAAAATGTGTTGGTATCTTTGTTTCCAATCAATTTTTATTTAGTTTGATTTTGGCACAATTTGACCTTTTAGGTCAAGTTGGGTTCAAGTCCGTAGGTTGGTCTGGTTGGCTGAGGCTTTGGTCATTGATAAGTGATTTGGAATGAACTTGACCAATTGGTTTTCAATCAATTTGGCTTAGATCAGTTTGACATATTTTGACTTTTTTAGGTCAAGTTGGGTCAACTTGGGTCAAGTGGCCAAGCTGGGTTAGGCTCAAATGATGACTTAGTCATGATCATAAGCGGTTTTGATCAATGGTTTCAATCAATCAATGGTCTATGTATATTTTAGTTTAGGTTTCATTTTGGCTAAGTGTTGACTTGGTTAACCCTTAGGTTTGACTTGGTTTGACCCAATTTGAGTGATTTATCATCTCATGATGATTGTTGCTCACAATGTGAGGCTTAGGTGGGCTTTGTTCAATCTAACTTGGCTAGGATTTGAATTTGGCTCAAAAGAGATACTTTAGGTCACTTTGGGTCAACTGAGCCTAAGTGGGTCAATTAACTTGATCAAGGCTTGAATCAAGTTTGGTTGAACTCACATATGGACTTATGATTGAAATATAAATCCATTTGCAAGTGATTTGGAGTCAAATAGGTTTTGATTCATTTGATAATTTCAAGTTCAAAATGGTGAACATGAGTTTGATTAGGGTTTGACTTTTTTGAATTTACTTTTGATTTGATGATTGAAGTTTATATTTATATTTGGATTCATGATTGAAGGATTGATTGAATCATGAAGAAAAATCAAGGGTTTGGCTTGAATTTGATTGGCTAAGTTCAAGAATTTGACTTGAAAGGCTTAGGTTGAATTTTGGTTGAATTTGGATTTTGAAATAATTTTTGGATATTTGAATTTATATTTATTTATATTTGTGAATATAAATGAGAATATAAATGGGTTATGAAAATTTCATGAATTTAATTGATTTGAATTTGAATTAGGTTAAGTCCATAAGATAGAATCAAAAGCAACTTAGGAAGGATTTTTTGACTTGGAATTTCAATCATAATTTTCAATCATTTGGAATTGGTTTGAGTTTGGAGAAAATCTATTAAGTTGGAATTGATTTAAGGTTAAGAAAAATCAATCAAATTGGAATTGATTTGAGTTTTGATGCTGATTTGATTTGGAGTTTGACTTGAAGGAAGGAAGTGAGTGGTTCAAGCTATAGGGTAGGCAAGTTTTCCTAACAGGGGCATGACCTATTCCTATGGCTAACTCTTCTAAGTCTCTAGGGTTATTGAGTGTTCACCTAATCAATAGAAGTGTCTTAAGACTAAGGAAACTCTTAGTGTCAAAGAGAAGTCCTATGTCTAAGATGGAGGGGTTGAGAGCTCATTCTAAAAATGAGGTCAATAGAGGTAGATCCATTTCTGACAATATTTTACTTGCCCAAGAATTAATTCATGATCTTGATGCCAAGACTAGAGGTGGCAACATTCTTTTCAAATTAGATATTACTAAAGCCTTTGAAAACATTTCTTGGATTTCCTTTTCCATATTCTAAATTTATTTGGGTTCGATAAATTTATTTATTTTATTAAATATTGTATTAATAATGTCTAGTTTTTGATTTTGCTTAATGGGGAAGCCTTGGGTTTTATTCCCTCTTCCCATTGCTTATGATAAGGGGATCCTATATTTCTTGCTTTATTTATTATTGTTGTTGAGTACTTATCTAGAAGCATCAATGATTTATTCTTAAACAGTCCTAGTATGTACTACAAATCTCTTGGTGGTCTTCCTGTTTCCCATTTAAGTTTTGTAGATGATTTCATTATTTTTTGCAATGCTTCTATTCATCACATCAAGCATCTCAAGTATTTTTTAAATAAATTTAGTATAGAAAGTGGTTTCTCTATCAATGATAACAAAAGTTGTTATTATCACTTCCTCTAGTATCTCCAATAATAAAATCAATCAAATCTTGCATATCACTAATTTTAAGCATCAACACTTACCTCTTTAGTACTTGGGTGCTCCACTCTTGAAAGGCCCGAAACATTCCCATCTCTTTGATGAGTTAATTTAAAAAAATTCAAATAAGATTTATGTTTGGGAATTCCATTTACTTTCCTTTGGTGGCTCACTATCCTTAAAAGCACTCTCAACTCAATGCCTCGTATTTGATTCAAACTATTATCCCCACTAATGCTACACTTATCAGAATTTATCATTTGCTTAACAAATTTTTTTGGGGTTTCAATAATTCTACCAAAAGAATGCATTGGACATCTTGGCATAAATGTTGTGGTCCTTTGGGAGAAGGTGCTCTTGGTTGCAAGGCTATCCATGAAGCTCTCACTACCTTCTCTCATAAGCTGTGGTGGAATTTTAGAAAGAATGATAGCCTTTGGGCTAAGTTTATAATGGAAAAATATTACCAAGGTAAACACCCCCTTAACTGTGTTTATAAAGTTGGTGACTCTCAGGTTTGGAAAAGACTTTGCTCCATTAAATGGGTTGCCAAAACATTAATATCTTGGGGTATTCAAGTTCTTCCTTCTTTTGGCAAGACAATTGATTGGCAATGGCTCTATTGACACTCTTTATCTACCCACTCTACTACTACTATCAAAGTTAATTCTTTTAGCTTAATAATAATTGGAATGAAAGCAAACTTGAGAATTATATCCCTATTTCTTTTGACACTTTAGAAATATCCCCATTTCTTCTAACAAACCCGACCAAATGCTTTTTTAAGCTTTCTTATAATGGTGACTTGTTCTTAAAGAGGTTTGGAATTTTAGAGATAAAAAAACCCTCTAATGTTTTGATAAACTTTGAATAATATCATTCCCATTTCCTATTCAATTTTAGCTTGGGATTTTGAATAACTTTATTCCTATGGAATCTTGCCTGGACTAAATGGTTTTACTTACCTTCAAAGTGCTATTGTTGCTTTCATGTTGAAAATATAAATCATGTTTTTGTCAAAGGTGCTATTGTTTCTAAATTATGGTTTTGGTATGATGATTTATTTAATAATTATTTTCAAGGTTCTCTTTCTTTATATCAACTTCTTGAAGTCTATTTAAAAAAATATAGTGAAAGGCCATATTAAAGTTTTAATTGATATTACCCTTATCCGGTTCATCCGGATGGATAGAAATGATGCTAAATATCATGGTATTCCTATGAACCATAAAAGGATCCTCGCAAGAACTAAAGAAAAATTCATGCTCTTTTATTGCCGCCTTCTTAGTAATATTCATTTTAGAAAAAATTTGTGGCTAAAAAATTGGGTATCACTCTGCATGAGTTTAACTCTTATAAAAGTTCTAAGATTATCCATTGAATAAAACTTAAAGACAATTTGATTAAAGTGAATACAAATGGTTTTGTTGCTTCCATTAAATATGGTTGTGGTGTTCCTTAGGGATTCTAAAAGTATTGTCATATGTGCTTTTGCCTATCCTCTCAAAGCCTATTCTATTATTTTTGTTGAGCTTATGGTTGTTAAAAAAGTTATTGAAAATTGTTTGATTAGAGGTTTCCTCAACATCTGGATTGATGTTGATGCTCTCTTGCTTCTTGACATGTTTAATTTCAATAGAAATGGGAATGCTGAATTATTTTATCTTCTTAATCAAACTAAAAATCCTCTTTCTCAAGTTTGTTTTAAAATTTCTCACATCTTCGTGAAGGTAATGCTTGTGCTGATTACTTGGCTAACTTTGGTGCCAACTTAACTAAGTTCACTTTATTTGACAACAAAACTTTGCCTAAACTCTTAAGAGGTTTGGTTAATCTAGATAATGCTAGATTGTCTTATATCAGATTATAAATTCTTGGCTTGGTTTTTTGCTATTGATTTTTTATGATCTTTTGCTTTTGGTTGCTTTATTGGCTCTTTTATTTGCTTTGTTGGTGGAGGATATAAGCACTCATGTTTTTCTTTTTCGCTCTTATTTGTCTCTGGTTTGTGTTGTTACTCATATGCTTGCTTTTGATTTTGTTATTTTTTTTTGGTGGTGGTGGTGCTCCATCAGATTGCTAATATCCCCGATGGTTGGTTGATTATCTTTGGCTTTGTTCAGTGGCTTTGTGGTTGGTCGTTACATTTGGCTGAGGATTTTGCGCCTTCCCACTCTTTTGGTTGGTAACGCTATATGTAATTGTAACTCTTGTCCTGAAGTTTGGATGCTAACATATAGTGTTGCTCTTTGAGATGGCTGTAATTGAACCTAAACCTTTTCTTTACTTTACTCCTTTTATTTGCTCTTACTTTTTCTACTTGCTTAATTGTACTCATCCTTTCAAAAGTATGTTGCAGATTTCTTTTATAGGCTAGGAGAGTCTTGCAGGTGGATCTTACTAGTATCAGACAGACCAAATGAAGTTTGTTGATGCTTATATGGATTTTTCGTTGTTGATTTTTTGGTTTTTTTTGCTTTATTTCCTTCATTATTGAAATAGTTAGGGGATTTATCTCTTTAGGATTTATTGTAGCTCTTTGAGCATTAGCTTAGAGAGTTACCCCCTCTAAGGACTTTGTACTTTTTCTTTATGGTAATAAAATTTCCTTAATTTCCCTTAAAGAAAAACCCTAAACCCTAAATCCTATAACCCTAAACCCTAATACCTAAAATCTACAACCCTAAACCTAATACCTAAAATCTACAACCCTAAACCTTAAACCCTAAACACTAAATCTTGAACCCTAAACCCTAAATCATAAAAACCTAAAAACCTAAACCTAAACTAATATAAATAAACCTAAAAGAAAATAAATAAAAAACCAAACCTAATTAAATTATAAAAATAAAATAAAATGAAACCTAAATAAAATAAAAAACCTAAAATATAATAAAACTAAACTAAAATAAAATAAATAAAACTAATGTAAATAAAATAAAATATACCTAAGAATAAAAAACCTAAATAAAATAAAAACTAAATGTAAAATAAAAATAAAATAAACCTAAACCTAAACTAAAAAAAATAAAACCTAACATAAACCCAAAATAAACTAAAACTAAACCTAAACCTAAACTAAATCAAATAAAATAAATGAAAAATAAACCTAAACCTAAACTAAAAAATAAAACCTAAAAATAAACCTAAAATGAAAACCTAAAACCTAAACCTAAAAAAATAAAATAGAAACCTAAACCTAAACCTAAAAATAAAAATAAAATAAAAATATAACTAAACTAAAAAATAAACCTAAACCTAATAAATAAACTAAAATAAATAAACATAAATAAAATAAACTAAACTAAATAAAAATAAAAAATATACCTAAATAAAAATAAAAATAAAATAAACTAAAATAAATATAAACAAAATTAAGTAAACTAAATAAACCTAAACCTATCGATTTACTTAATATATAGAAATAAACCTTAAACCCTAAACCTACAACACTAAACCTATAACCTTAAAACCTAAACCCTAAACCCTAAACCTTAAAAAGCCCTAAACCCTAAATCCTATTCTTAAACCATAAACCCTAAAATTCTAAACCCTAACCCCTAAACCCGACACCCTAAACCCTAAACCCTAAGCCTAAACCTAAAGTAACTAAATAAATTAAAAAAATAAACCTAAACCCTAAAACTTAATAAACCTAAACCTAAACCTAAACCCTAAGAATGGGCAAAACCTAACGGCAGGAACATTACCATCAATTAGGCTCAGTCTAGATCTGATGGTGGAGGCGAAGGTGAAGGCGGCGATTATTGCAGTGGTGGTGGGTGATCTGGATATGCTGGTGGATATGGAGGTGGTGGTGAGCAGTGGTGGTTTTGGAGTGGAGGAGCCACGGTTATACCGTGGTGGCGAGGGAGAGATCGAGATATGATGGTGGATCCCGCTACTGAGAGGATGGGGTGGTTTTGATGGGAACTGGAAAAAATTGAAGAACTCCGATCCAATGCGCTTATGAAACTCATACATTAGAGAGCTTTTTGTTCTAAGGTTTTGATTTGCTCTATGCATGCTTATTTTTTATCTATGTCATCGCTTGTGTCTTAGAAAACTTGGTGTGTTAATTAGTTAATAAAATCAAAAGAAGAAATGTTGAATCTGAATTTTTTCTCTATTTGAAAACAAAAATAAAATAAAAAAAATAAAAACACTAAACCTAAACTAACTACTAAAACTTAAACCAAAATCAAACCCTAAACCCTAAAACCCTAAACCCTAAACCCTAAACCCTAAAATGTAAACCCTAAAACCTAAACCCTAAACCCTAAACCCTAAACCCTAAACCCTAAACTCCAAACCCTAAACCTCAACTAACCCTAAACCCTAAACCCTAAAAGCTAAAAACCTAAACCTAAACTAAATAAAACCTAAAAATAAAATAAATAAAAAAGCTAAACCAAAATAAAATAAAATAAAAAAAATAAAAAATAAAAACCTAAACTAAAACCTAAACCTAAACCTAAAAGAAAATAAAATAAAAAATAAAACTAAACTAAAATAAAGTAAATAAAACTTAAACTTAATTAAAAAATAAAACTAAAGCTAAAATTAAAATAAAATAAACCTAAAATAAAATAAAATAAAACTAAATAAAACCTAAACCAAAAAAATAAACCAAAAAATAAAACCTAAAAGAATTAAAAATAAAACTTAAACCTAAAATAAAATAAAATAAACCTAAACCTAAACAAAAAATAAACTAAACCAAAATAAATAAAAGAAAACTAAACATAAAATAAACTAAACCTAAACCTAAACCCTAAATAAAATAAAATAAACTAAAATAAACCTAAACATAAACTAAAAAATAAAACCTAAAAATAAACCTAAAACCTAAACCTAAAAAAATAAAATAAAAAAAAGTTAAACCTAACCTAAAATAAAAAAATAAAACCTAAACATAAAAAATATAAAATAAAACTAAACTGAAAAATAAACCTAAACCTAAACCTAAACCTAAAATAAACAAAATAATTAAATTAATCTAAATAAAAATAAAATAAACCTAAATAAATATAATAAAAATTAAGTAAAATTAATAAACTAAATAAACCTAAACTTATTTTAAAATAATAATAATAATAATAACCTAAACCATAAACCCTAATCCCTGAACCCTAAACTACAAACCTAAACCCTAAACCTGAACCTTAAAACCCTAAACCCTAAACCCTAAACACTAAACCCTAAATCCTAAACCCTAAACCCTAAACCCTAAAACCCTAAACCTTAAACCCTAAACCTACAACCCTAAACCCTAAACCCTAAACCCCAAATCCTAAACCCTAAAAGCCTAAAAACCTAAACCTAAACATAATAAAACCTAAAAATAAAATAAGTAAATAAACCTAAACCTAAATAAAATAATAATAAAATAAAATAAAAACCTAAACTAAAACCTAAACCTAAACCTAAACCAAAATGTAAACCTAAACCTAAATATAAAATAAAATAAAAAAATAAAAACTAAACTAAAATAAAATAAATAAAAACCTAAACTAAACTAAAAAAAATTAAATAAACCTAAACATAAATAAATCTAAATAAAATAGAAACTAAATGTAAAATAAAAATAAAATAAACATAAAATAAAATAAAATAAAAAACAAAAAAAAACCTAAACCTGAAAAATAAAACTAAAAATAAAACCTAAAGATAAATAAAAAATAAAACCTAAACCCTAAACTAAAAAAATCCTAAACTTAAAATAAACAAAATAAAATAAACCTAAACCTATACTAAAATTAACTAAACTAAAATAAATAATACATAAAGCTAAAACTTAAATAAACTAAAGCTAAACCCTAAACTAAATATAATAAAATAAACTAAAAATAAGCCGAAACCTAAACTAAAAATTAAACCTAAAATAAAAACCTAAAACCTAAACCTAAGAAAATAAAAATAAAAACCTAAACATAAACCTAAAAATAAAGAATAAAACCTAAACCTTAAAAATATAATAAAAATAAAAAAAACTAAAAAATAAGCATAAACATAAACCTAAACCTAAAAAATAAACAAAAATGAAAAACTTAAACTGAAATAAATAAACCTAAAATAAATAAATTATAGAAAATAAAATAAAAAATTAAAACCTAAAAAAAAAAAAAAAAATAAAATGCTCTAAAATAAAAATAAAAATAAACTAAAATGTATAAAAAAATAAACTAAATAAACTAAATAATCCTAAAACTATTGTTTTACTTAATTTTTTTAAAAAAAAATCCTAAACCCTAAACCATAAACCCTAAATCCTAAACCCTAAACCCTAAAACTAACCCTAAACCCTAAACCTACAACCTTAAACATACAACCCTAAACCTTATAAACCCTATACCCTATACCCTAAACTCTAAACTAACCCTAAACCTTAAACCCTCAAAACCATAAACCCTAAAGCCTAGACACTAGACCCTAAACCCTAAACCCTAACCCTAAGCCCTAAAACCATAAACCCTAAAACCCTAAACCCTAAAACCTAAACACTAACTCTTAACCCTTAACCCTAAACCCTAAAAGCATAAACACTAAAACCCTAAACCCTAAACCCTAAAACCTAAACCCTAAACCTTAGGGAATCACACATGCATTGGACATGACATGTGAGGGATCTATGTCGAGGGAATATAAGAAGAAAATCTTCTAGGGATAAGGTTTGAATTTGATTTGATTATATGATTTGTGGAAAGAAGATCTGCTAGGGATAAGAATCAATAATCCACCTAGGATTAAGATTGAATTGACTTTAATTTGTTTAATTTTAATTGATGTGGAGGCATATCTACTAGAGATATGGGCTCAAGTCCATTGGGGATCGGGTATATGAACCTTCAACTAGGGAAGAAAGTTTGGGCTACCAATGGGGATTGGGACTTGAGTTTAATTTCATAGATTTGTTTGGGGATGTATCCTCTAGGGATAAGAGTTTGGTTGTACTTCTTTGATTTAGACTTTATAGGGGGAGTTAGTTTAATTTGGCTCCACTGGGGAGGTTGGTTTTAAATTTGATTTGTTTGCTTGACTTGTTTATATATGATTTGGGGCTCCACTAGGGAGAAGGGTATGATTCAACTCCAATGGGGTAAATTAGATTGGGTTTAATTGAATCTGAGTTAATGCACAGACCATATCGATGTGCAATGAAACCATTGAGAAGGGGTTATATTAGTTATGACCTACCTCAGGTTTATAAATCCAAAGGGATAGTCTACCAGCTATGGGATAGAGCTAGCCAACCTAAGGGGTTGCCTATCGGTGTGCAACAACTGTGCTAGGAATAAGGCGTAGCATACTTATCAAAATTAAAAATAAAATAAACTAAAATAAATTAAAAATAAACCTAAACCTACTAGTTTACTTAATTCAAAAAATAATCATAATAAAATAATTTCAAAAAAAAACCTAACCCTAAACCCTAAACCCTAAACCTTAAACCCTGAACCCTAAAACCCTAAACACTAAACCCTAAGCCCTAATCCCTAAACCCTAAACCCTCAACCGTAAAACCTAAACCCTAAACCCTAAACCCTAAAAACCTAAAAACTTAAATCTAAACTAAACAAGACCTAAAAATAAAATAAAATAAACAAAAACTTAAATAAAATAAAAAAATAAAAAAATAAAAACCTAAACTAAAACCAAAACCTAAACCTAAATCTAAACATAAAAATGAAATAAAATAAAAAATAAAAACTAAACTAAAATAAAATAAATAAAAACCTAAACTAAACAAAAAAATAAAATAACCTAAAATAGAAAACCTAAATAAAATAAAAACTAAATGTAAAATAAAAATAAAATATACCTAAAATAAAATAGAATAAAAACTAAATAAAAACTTAAACCTAAATAATAAATCTTAAAGTAAAACCTAAAAATAAATAAAAAATAAAACCTAAACACTAAACTAAAAAAAACATAAACCTAAAGTAAAAATAAAATAAACCTAAACCTAAACAAAAATAAACTAAACTAAAATAAATAAAACCTTAACCTAAAGCTAAAATAAATTAAACCTAATCATAAACTAAATAAAACAAACTAAACTAAAAATAAACCTAAACCTGAACTAAAAAATAAAACATAAAAATAAACCTAAAATAAAAACCTTAAACCTATACATAAAAAAATAAAATAAAAATAAAACTAAACTAAAAAATAAACCTAAACCTAAACCTAAAAAAATAAACTAAAATAAAAAACCTAAACTAAAATAAATAAACCTAAAATACATAAAATAAACTAAATAAAAATAAAAATAAACCTAAATTAAAATTAAAAATATAACAAATTAAAAAAACCTAAATCTACGAGTTTACTTAATTTAAAAAAAATAAAAATAAAATAATTAAATAAAACCCTAACTATAAACCCTAAACCCTAAACCCTAAAACCTGATCCCAAAAACTAACACTAAACTATAAACTCTAAACCTTAAACCTACAAACCCAAACCCTATACACTAAACCCTAAAACCCTAAACCCTAAACCCTAAATCCTAAACATTAAACCCTAAAACCCTAAACTCTAAACCCTAAACCTACAACCTTAAACCTTAAACCATAAACCCTAAAATCCTAAACTCTAAATCCTAAATCATAAATCCTAAACCCTAAACTTGAAACCCTAAAACCTACAACCGTAAACCCTAAACATGAATCCCTAAACCATAAACTAACCATAAATCCTAAACTCTAAGAATGGGTAGAACCTTGACTGCAGGAACATCACTGTCAACTAAGCTCAGTCTAGATTTGGCGGTGGAGGGGAAGGCGGACGAGGCTATTATCATAGAGGTGATGGGGGATCTAGACATGCTGGTGGATATGGAGGTGGTGGTCAGAGCTGTGGTGGTTATGGAGGTGGGAGGAGGAGGTTACAACCATAGGGGTCATAGACGGAGAGATCAGGGATATGATGGTGGATCCTGTAGTGCATTGATCTTAGAGATTAAGTTCACCT
This sequence comes from Cymbidium sinense, assembly GCA_021442155.1. Taxonomy (NCBI): domain Eukaryota; kingdom Viridiplantae; phylum Streptophyta; class Magnoliopsida; order Asparagales; family Orchidaceae; genus Cymbidium; species Cymbidium sinense. The sequence goes on along the minus strand of JAKCPB010001422.1, from coordinate 126,698 downwards.
TATGAGAAAGCATGTAGTGTTGTAGCTTTTGGGATGCAAAGATTAAAGTTAGGCAATGATTCTCAATGGGTGGATGATTAGCCTCAGTAGGGATTAGATAATGGTTGAGGTAGTAGAGTGCATTTTCCTTCTCTTCGACATTGGATTGGGCCAACAAAGCACCAAGGGAGTCATCTAACATAACAAGAAAGTATGAGCTTTCCTGTGATAGGAGCTAGAACCAAGACATCATCAGGTAATGCTTGATGTCTTTGAAGGCATGCTAACACTTATCATTCCACTTGAACTTGGCATCATTTTTGACAAGTGTTGAGAATGGCTGACATCTTTCGGATAGGATGAATACAATGCATCTTAAATACTCCAACTACCATTGGAATGATCTGAGTTGAGTTAAACTTTTAGGGGGTGGAATTTATAATATCTCTTTGATCTTCTCCAAATCAATTTCAATTCCCTAGTATTGGACAACAAACCTAAGGAATTTCCCTGAATCCACTCTGAATGCACACTTCATGGGGTTCATTTTGAGGTTAAATTATCTTAATTATTTGAAAACTACTCTCAAGTCAAACTGATGATCTTCCTTTTCTCTACTTTTGATCATGACATCATCATGACATACTGACTTGATGATGAATGAGTTCATCAAAGATTTGAGTCATAGCCTGTAGCACTAGCATTTTAAGGCTGAAAGGCATGACCTTATAGCAATAGATTCTAATTAGGGGTTCTAAAAGTAGTGTTTCTTTCATCTTTCAGAGCCATTTTTATTTGGTTATCTAGATGAGCCATCCATGAAAGAGAAGACTGCATGAGATGAGCCAATGTCCACCATCACCTTCGGGATTGGTAGCAAAAATTCATTTTTTGGATATGCCTTATTTAAATCCATAGGAGGTTTGAGGGTTAGCAGTAGGCTCTATTGCTAGTTTATGGACTGCTACGCCAAGAGCCAATCCAGGCATCTCTTCATAAATCCATGCAAAGATCCTTAAACTCGTCAATTTTAACTAAGTCATTGGTTTCAATTTCATTTAACAAAAAACTGATGTATGTCCGGCGTGGATCTTCTTCAGTTCCTAATTTGATTTCCTTAAGCTCATTGATGGTTGACTTAATCTCTTCTTTGAACTCTTGGGATGTGTCTTTGACTTCAAAATCATTTGGATCATTTGAAGTTTCTAAGCACAGCTCCTCATATAAGTTAATGTGTTTTGAAAGGAACCTATCAGATTCCAAATGATTGGTGATGACTAAGTAGTAATCATCATCATCGACTGGAGCCACCGTACCGAATCATAGTACCAGTCTTGATTAATAGCTTTTGCATTTGTTCTTCCATATTCTTTTGAAGTATTCTGACCTGCACTTTGACCAAGTAGGTGGAATTACATCTTTCTTTGCTAAATTATGAACATAAGGCAAGTACCAATCAAAAGGTAATTCTATTAAATCTTTATATGAATCATCCTCAAGTTTTACATTAACTTCTTGTCTTGAAGACGATGCTTCCAGAAAGAACCTCTGAGACTTGACACCTATGGATGAATTAGGGGATTCCTTAACTACCAAACCCTTAACATTTTGAGAGAAAAGTGGGGTTAGAGCTAAGGTTTCCAACTGATGCGTAACTATTTCACATATAGACTTGGATACTCTTATGCTTTACTTTAGAGCCCGACCTTCATCACTATCTGGCTCAAGTGTCACCTCCAAGGGAATCTACTACTGAGAAGAGCTGGCTGGTGTGCTAACTATATAAAACTCATCCTATGAACTAGATTCTAAGTCTATATGGATAGCAGGTGTACTCCTGGTAGCTGGGATATATCTTCTATTAAATGGCCAATAAAGAGGTTTTCCATCCTTGACTTCCTCAACTGCCTCTTCCTCTACCTAGTGGAGTCAAGTCATCCTACCCATATGTTGTGGAGTAATGAATTGTGGGTGGAATCTAATGTTAGCTCCACTTCCTCCTCAAGTATTTTCCTCCCTTTTATTTTCTTTTCATTTTCTTTTCTTTTCATTTTATCTTTCCTTTCTTTTTTTCTTTTCTTTATTTTTTTAAACTTTGGCCAAGTTCAAGAATAGACTTATTGATTTTGGGAGGTAGTAAGCCACATCCTCATATATGCCACCTGTGAACTAAAATGGCTTGAGATCTCCTTTGACAGTGAGATCCACCTCTCATGAACTTCATAATGATGTAGAGAGGATGGAACTATTTTTGTTCTTATGTATCAATGGTCTCCTCAAGCATTGAATGATATCCAGTCAATAATGTGAAACTTGGCTTTGGTCTTCCAATCAACTATCACCAAGGCAACACTATGGAGCCTAAGGCTATTGACCTCACTTTTGGAGTGCATTCAATTTTCCCATCTTAGACTTAGGAGTCTTCTGACACTAAGACTTCCCTAGTCATAAGACACTTCTAACAATTAGGTAATCACTAACCTATACATAAAGACTTAGAAGGGTTAACCATAGATTAGTTATGCCTTAGGATTAGGATAATCCACCTACCCTACAACCCAAATCCAATTCATGTTCACATTCTCAAACCAAACTTCAAGTTCTATTCAAACACCAAATTCAAATTCAAATGCAAATCCAAACCCAAATTCCAAAACCAAATGATTGATGCCCATGATCAAATCCTAACATGAAACACTTCCTAAGCCATATAACCTATCCAATAAACTTACCCAAATCTTAATACAAATAAATCCAAAATCAATTGATTTTCTTATAATAAATTAATATCTTCAATCATCTTCCTAAATATAAATTAAATATGCATTCAAATGATCAAAACAAGATCAAACTAAATCAAATTAAATCAAAACCCTTCCTAAGCCATATGACCTATCCCATCGACTTAGCCAAATCTTAATCCAAATCAAGTCAAACTCAATTGATTTTCTCATAAATCAATCATAATTTTAATCATCTCCATACAATTAAATGAAATATACATTTAAATTATCAAAACTAAATCAAACCAAATCAAAATCCAAAACCTAAGCCACAAGACCCAACTCCATGGACTTAGCCAAATTCTTCATTCAAAACCCAAATTCAATTGATTTTCTCATGAATCAATCATACCTTCAATCATATTCACAAATATAAATAAAAATCTACAATCATCATGCCAAAATCAACCCAAGTCAAACCCAACTTAACCCTTTTGACTTGAAATGTTCAAATGAACCAAAACCCATTTGAACCCAAGTTAATTGTAATTTAATTTATATATCAATCCCAAATCAATATATAAACTCAACCAAATCAAACTCAACCCAAAATCAAGCCAACTAAACCCAATTGGTCCACTTGACCTAAAGTGGGTAATTTGACCTATTTGTGCCAAGTTATAATTCTCCCCAAATTGGATTGAACTAAGCTCATCAAAACCTGCCATCATGATTGTTGATCACCCTAAGTTGATCAATTGTCAAAAATGAGGTCAAACCAAGTCAACTTAGTCATTTGACCAAGTCAACCTCTTATCCCATATGAGCCCAAACTAGCCAAATTGTAACATAGGCCAAATCCCGTGAAATGAAAGATTCATACCAAATCAAAATCAATATTTGAATATAACTTGGCCTTCAATTGAGTCAAACAAAATCCAATTGGCCTCTTGACCCAAGTTGACCCAAATTGACCTAAAAGACCAAATTGGGTCAAATAAAAATATAAACCAAATTGATTGCAACCAATGGCTCAAGTTCATTCCAAATTGATTGAACTTGACCAAAGCCATGATTGGACCCAATTGAACCCAATGACTACTTAGCCCAAATTGACCTAAAGGTTCAAGTTGGCCTAAATCAAACAAAACCAAATTAATTGAAACCAAAGCCTACAATCACCTTAATTGGTCAACTAAACCTAAACCAACACCCAACCCAAGCCAATTTGGCCAATTTGGTCAAATTGGTCAACTTAACCCATTTGACCCAAATGAATTCAAATGAGCCAAAATCAAATCTAAGCCAAACTAAACCAAACCAATTAAACCAAAACATCCCAAATGATCATATTAACTTGACCCAACTCTTGGTTTAACCCAATTTGACCAATTGTCAACTTGCCCAACCTAATTTGACCTAAATGAGTCAAATTGAGCAAACCTAACAAAATCAACTCCAATTGACTTAAAATTTGGGCTAACCCACTTTGGCTCATTTCAAATACCCAAATCAAATCCAATGCCAAATGATCATTCTACCCTTAGGGTCAAGGGAATCACATGAGACAAATCACCCATGTAAGTGGTCATTTCATCTTGTACTCTCAATGGTCCACCTAGAACCTAGACACGCCCCCCAAGGGTGGGTGATTGGTCAACATGACCCATGGAAGGTAAAATCACCTCACCCTCTCATTGAGCATTTGAAACCCATATGACACCCATGATTCCTCCAGCCCTCCACACCTTCAACCAACCAAGCCAAGCCAACTCACCTTCTCTCGCCACCCACACTCGAGATGCTGACATTAGAAGCCAAACCGATCCCACCATGATTAAGATGAACCCCTCATTTCCACTCAAACACACACAAAATCATTTCTCAATGCCCTAGCTACCCAAGATGAGCTCGAGCTATTCCTAAGCTCCAAGCTCATTCCTCGATCAAAAAATGTCATTCTGCGTCCCAAAGGCACTCCCATTTTGACCTAACTTCCCATTTGTCCATCAAACTCAAATTTGCACACCTTCTAGGCCTCACGAGCAAGAATGAATCCTTTCCCAAGCTTTGAGCACAAGGTGGGACTTGATCAAAGCTAAGCTCCAAATCGCTCATGGCCTTTTAGTGAACATCAAGGAATTGATCCAATTGTTTAAGGCTTCATCTCCACTAGATGAAGCTTCCTTAATCATTTGAGCCATCGGTCTTGAGCTCCGGTGAGGTATGCTTCCAAAACTGATCCTTAGGCAAAAATGGGTTGGAGCTTTTTGAAGAAAACTTGCATCTCATGTGATCTTGACCGTTGGATCCCTCGATCAATGTCATGAAGGTGTGGGATCCTTTTGAGATGTCAAGCTTGGGTAAGCTCGGATCAAGTGAGCAATGGTGATGGACTCCATTCTCCTCACTCACATGACATTAGATTGCCCATTCTGCATGATGGAGACGATCATGATTAGATCCACTAGATCAATCTAATTTAATCTTATTAAGTTATGGGATTAATCATAGCCATCCGATCTTAGATCGGACGGTGGACGAGAAAGTGCATCTACCGCCACCACATAGGCACTGAGTCAGATAAGTTTTAAGTAGCCAATCCCGGAGCGCCAAATTGAAAGTGCACATTAGCATACAAACATGATTAGGCTTTAATTAGGCTTAATTAATCATTTTAATGGCTAAAACTTCAAAAATCATAAAAATCATAGAGAAATAAAAATGCAAATAAATACTCATTTTAAAGGTATTTCAGAGGAGAATTAATTAAAATGATCTTAACTAATTTTGAAAAATAAGGTTTAATTAAAAATTAATTATCTTAATTACTCCATAATTACTTGAGCAATTAATCCCAAATTTTATGGTTTAATTTAATTGGATGACCTCTACCTCCCATGAATTTCATGGGATTTATTGCTTATTTAATTAAGAAAATTGACTAATTAAACCTTAACTACTATTTTAAGTTAATTAATGATTAATTAATCTCATGAAATGTAATAAATTGGTTAATTAAGTTTATTAATCATTGTTCAACAGTAGGTGAACTAAGGAATAGGGTTGGGACCCCTTTCCCTAAGTTCATTTCACCCTTTTTAAAATTAAATATATTAAAATTTAAGTAATTAATTAAATCTCTTAATCAAATTAAAATCATAATCACATTAGACCATAATTAATTAAATCATGGGGTAGATCTTTAGGTGCTTAATAACCTAGAGGAGTTTAATGAAATTATGGTTAGTCCACATGTGTGGAAAACCATAAGAATTAATTAAGTCCCTTAATCTAATTAACTATTAATCATAAGCTTGCATTAGGCCTCTTTTATTTTTTAGGATCATTGCAAGTTTATTTTCCATGCATATCATGCTGGCTCATAATTATTTAGTGAATTATTTTAAGGTGACATAGGTAAAGATAATTAATTCATCTAATTAATGGTTCAACTTAATTAACCCATAAAATCATCTTAATTACATTTCTTAAATTAAATCAAATCACTAATGTGGGAATGGGTTTAAAACATCAAGTGATGATTTCTCTTCTCCTCTTTAAATCTAATCAAATCCAAAACTTAATTAATAAAGAAGTTTTGGTTTGCTTTAAATAATCTTATTTGATTTTATTATCCTTAAGAACTAGTTTGGTTGAATGAATCACATGCTTATATTTGATTGTTATTTCCAATCATGTTAAATTTGGTATGTCATTTGAATTCATGAATCCATCTTTCAAAATCAAGTAAAATAAAAAAAGGATTTCCTTTATGTAAGCTTGCATGTGTTGATTTAATTTAATATATGCATGTCTATTATCACTATTAAATCAAATGTATTTTCAAAAGCTTATAAATGAATAATAATATGTGTTATGATGCTAGTTATATATACATAAGAAATGCATGTGCTTATCGCTTAAGTGTATGAATGTTGAGTTATCTTTTCTATTCATGTGTTGATTTATATAAGATTGAATGGTAATGGGTATATAGACATCCCGAATAAGAGGCTTTATAGTCCCAAGGAGGTCATTTGATTACCTCACTTCCTTAGTTTAATAATGGCACATACCCATTTGATTTTATTCTTATGTATTTCAAGATTAAAATTTGGATAGAGCTTTAATTCATATATATAAATGATTCAATAAAAATAATATATACAATGTTTGCATGGTTTCCTTTCCCTCATTTTTGTATACATCCATGTGTCCAAGAAAAGCAAGTATATAGTTTGGACATCCCGAGAATACGAGGCTTTAATTAGTCCTAATGAGGTCATTTGATTACCTCACTTCCCTAGTTGAACAATGACATGTACTCTTCTATATCTTTGTACATGTATATGTGATTAGTGAATGAAAATTCCCATTTTACATTAAAATTTGCATTCATAATTGACTAAGTGGTTGAATTATTTAGCCATATGATTTGGAGCTTACTTCCTATGTTAATGTATATGAATTTACATATGTTTAAATGCAAATGATATATAGTCGACATCCCATGAATATAGGCTTTAGCTAGTTCCAAGGAGGTCATTTGATTACCTCACTTCTTTGGTTTAATAATGGCACATGCCTATTTAATTTCATTCTTATGTCCTTTTTTATTAAAAATTGGATAAAGTTTTAAATTAATATGTTTAAATAATTTAATCAAATAAAATATAAATTCTAAACATACACATACATTCATCATTTAAGCTAAAATATGTTGCATGTATAGATATACTTAAGATTAAATCATCTGCATGTTACATATGATGGAAAGGAATGATTTAATATATGTCATGTGGTAGTAATTTAATTAAATTAATCTTAAGATGCATTTCAATTTGAATAAGATTATTTAAATAGAACCTAAACTTAAGATTAATTAAATCATTTAATAAGTCATTCACTAAAGAGAACTAAATCAAATTAATATAGTTTAGAAAGTGACTTAAGGTAGGGATGAAAGAGGGCAATCCTTTTTTCTCTCTTTATAATACTTAGTTGCTAAGTGTAATCAAATGAATCAAAAGAATACACAAATTAAAATTTCAAATCTATTAAACTACTTCAAGTGAAATCAACCTTTCATGTTAAATTGAATCCGTCTACACTTAGAAAATACAACACTAATGCTTAACAAGACTTACCACACAAGCCTTAATACATACATTAGAATAAAGTCACCATTGCTAGGTCAAAGTTAGAACGGTGTATGATGTGATGCATATTTTGTTTTATGATGTATTATTTTAGATTGATGTTAGGTGTATGATTCTTAGACTGATGATAGGTTAATATTAGCCAATCATATTTTCAATAAAGGATTATGCTTAAGGATGCTTAAAAATAAATATGAATGCTTTTTTGGTTGCATAAATCCTTAAGCATAATCCAAGTTAGTGGTGGGCTTAGTTACTCATGTGTAGGGTGCTAAGTCCAAATTATAAATACAACTGCTTGGGATTATATGTATATTTAGCTAACCTCTATTTTGCAGGTGTAGTTAGATTTACTTTTCCCACATAAATGTAATTTTTGAAATAGGAATAAGGATTAGTGCTATTGGGCATTAGGATGAGAAGTGGATAGAAGGCTTTGTTCTAGGGTGCCCTGTGATGCCTTTGAAGTAAGCACCATCCAAATCAAAGAAGGAACAAAATCAGAAATGGAGATATGTAGAAAGAATACTCCCATAACATTTATAACTATTCTTTTATATTCCAGGTTATATAAGGGTAGAGCTCGGCTACCCATCTTTTCTCTTCGGGTTGTACGGTGGTACCCGACCACATCCCTTTTATTCTTTTATGATAGTATATATAATTATTTGATGTTATGTTTACATTGTGCATTGGGACATGCTTTTCATAGTTTCTTAAATGATTGATGCTTTAATGCTTGGATATGATTAGGCTCTTATGATAAAAATAACTTTTCTACCCAACTAATCACTCATAACTAAATTTTAAATAACTCATAACCTCATCATAAAGCCTAAAACATAAATAAGATAATTGAAAAGATTTAGCAACCCCTTAACTATATGATTGTATGTTACGCATCATGCATGCATATTCTTTCTCTCTTGAACATGAAGGATCTCCATCCTTGCAAGATAAAGGAATTCTTGACCTGTGAGGGCATCCCTTGTGGTGGAGAACAACTTCGTCTAGCTGATTTGACCCATAACTTATTTCATCATGCATTTAGATAAGAAATCCTAAAGCCTCTATCAAAATGATGTGTCTAAAATGAAATAAAATTTGAAAAGATTTTGCATCTATAGATTAAGTCATATGCTCATACCACTCATGCTCTAGTCTCTTAGAGAGTGTGTTTAGGACTTTAGTCTCTTTCTAATTAAATAACTACCCTAGCTATCTTGAAATTCATAAGACCAGACTACATGATTTTAAAATCATAGGAGAGTTAGGCCACTGTGGTTATAAGTTAAGAAGTTAGACAATTTATTCTCTCTTATGAATAAACTCTATGTCCCACCTATCGCTATTTTCTTTGGGCTACAAGCATAAATCCTCACCTCTTAGCATTCCCACAACCTTGTGTTGGTGGATTATAAGAGATTCTAATTAAATTTCAACTCAAAACATCTAAATCTCCTCAACATCAAAATTATAAAGCCTAACCATATGATAGATTGGAATGCTCACTAGACTTCCTAGTATCATGAGAATTCCCTACTTATTTTATTTGGAATCCAAAAATAAGTCTTCTCCTTGAACTTTCCCAACTAATTTTCCAAATACAACCAATTCTTTGATAGTCTAACCTTGAAATCTTTGGAGATGATCATTATTTACTTTAATCGAGAATATTCTTATGAAATTTCATTTCCTAAGATGTAATTAACTATGGAGGCTTGTCTCCATAGGGAACTTAAGAACCTAGTTTAATATAAACCTCGCTTATTCATCCATGTAAAGTAAGGAAAAATCTCTAGTACATTTGAAGACCCATCATGCCTTAGGAGTCCTTATTACATGTTTAGATCCATTATAGGGTGATGCCTCTATCTTTTGAGATAGTACATCATACCTCAATGTTGTACCCGATCACCTCAAAAAGTACCTCCCACCCACCCATACATCCAAAACTAAACACCACAAGGCCCTCTCGCCTTATTCATTGAATTTTATCAACATCATCCTTTCTTTTTGGAGTTTGGAGATGTCGATCCTCAAGTAGGCAAGGGTTCTTAGACTCATAATGTTGATTGATACATGTGGGTTAACCAGAACTCTGGATAGCCTGTATCTACCAACATCCACTATAATGTAAAGAGGCACTTATACTCGGTCATCCTTAGGTGTAAGTCTTCATCCCTGAATGTAACTCCAAAGATGTCCTTCGAGTAGCTTACCTTCTATTTAGTAGCGATCAGTTGAGCTAAACATATCTCTAGATCAAGTAAGGCCTTGATTAGAGATACCCTCATCCTTTTGGATAAGACAAGGGTGTCATATATGCTTAACTTAGCTGGAAACTTTCTAAGGTGAGCTAGGACATTATAATCAACTCTAGCTTGGTCCTCCATAAGCATATCCATGGGTGGAGCATCCTATGAAGGGGTTATCTGCTCACTAGAACTAACTACTTGCTTACCTTTATCCTGAGGTGCAACCCTATGAGGTAGAATTTTTCCACTAGGTTGACGTGACTTCTTGGAAATGATGATGGAAAGTTCTACCTTCTCATCAGCATACCTACTTTCTCCTATGGGATCCTCAGGTTGACTCCAAGTCAATCTCAAGAGGTGAATTGATTGATTCAGAAGGATAGTCCACTCAATCGAAAAGGAAAGGATCTGAGCTACTAGAGTTATTCTTTTTATTTAGACTCGAAGAGCTTTCAATAAGAATATAATCAAGAGCATCAGAAGTAGACAATATATAAGTAGAACCAGCTTTTCTCATTAATTTCTTTTTCGGTGGAGGTACATGATAAAAATCAAGTAATGAGTAAGGATTTAGTGCCCTTATCCATAGATACTTCTCTCCGGTAAGAAGGAGCTAGAGAAGAGGTAGTACAATGGGAGGGAGTACTACTGATGGTGGCTACACACCGGATTATCCGAAAGTATGGTGAGTTGTCGCCAGGCTATCACCTCCCTAAGTTGTGTTTTTGCAACTAACAAACCTTGGTGTTGGAGGTTTGAGCTCTGCACTATAAGGAAAGCTTCTTGATCTTAGAAATGATCATCTTATAGGTTCGAGATAGGGAGATATCCTAACCTTTTTGGTCTTAACAGATCATATCCCAAGGATTACTCTAACTGAATTGGATGGTTGTTCTAATAAGTATTCCTTAGGGATAACTATGGCTCTCAACTTGTGGCTGCACTCAAGCTAATCCTTAAAAGTGATATAATCCTCTAAGACATGACATAACATGCAGTGGTAGGGGAAATAACTAGGATCATCACTCTTGCCCACTTCCTCTGGCCTCTTAGGCTCTAGTAAATGAAAGTCAAGTTAATTTAAGAGATTCTTAAAGATTTTTCTAACTACCTCCCTCTTAAATGAATATGTCTTATTCAATATATCGACAAGAGTAGGTGAAAAGTAGCTACCTTGCGATGGATATGAATACCACTGTGGCTGAGGTGGTAGAAATGGTCATTGTATGCGGGCCTGCAGATGATGGCGAGGGGTGGAAAAGAGGTGAAAAAGGAGGTCGCTTAGCTCATAGTCTCATAAACTCTAGTCGGTCGCTTCCCTCATCCACACACAACTATCTCGCTTTTTCTCAAACACCTTCAGCTTGGGCCTAGGTGATGATTGGGAAAGGGCAACTATTTGGCTTCCTAGGCTAGCCACCTTATTGATTAATTTCTTGAAATGTTTTGATGGTAAAACCTTTAAGCATGAAGGTGACTAAATGGATATTCTTGAGAAGAATCTCAATGGCATGCTATTCATATGTTCATTTCATGCCGTTGCACCACCTAAGAATGTAATCAACAAGGGCATCATTGAGTTTTTGTTTCTCTACAAGAGCTTACAAATCACCCTCTCATGAGCTCCAAAGAAACCTCTTGATTAAGAGGTTTCAACTCAAAAAAGTCTTCAGAACCATTGGGAAGTTCAATGTACTAATCAAATGCAACACCTAACTACCGCTAACGATGAAGAGGAGTGCATTGCCACCGTTGCAATAGCTACTAAAGTAAAAATGTGTTATCGTGGTTCCCACCGCCATCAAAGATCTTGAACGATGGTGGCACAAAATCCTAAATAAAATAAAGACAAATAAAAACTTAAACCTAAAAAAAACCTAAACCCTAAACTAAAAAAAATAAAAACTATACCTGAAATAAATAAAATAAAATAAACATAAACATAAACTAAAATACATAAAACCTAAACTTAAACCCTAAACTAAATAAATTAAACTAAACTTAAAATAAACCTAAACCTAAACTAAAAAGAAAAACCTAAAAATAAACCTAAAATAAAAGCCTAAAACCTAAACATAAAAAATAAAATAAATCCTAAACGTAAACCTAAAATTCAAAAATAAAACTTAAACCTAAAAAATAAAATAAAAAATAACTAAAAAATAAAAATAAACATACACCTAAACCTAAAAAAATAAACTAAAATAAAAAACTTAGACTAAAATATATGCACTAAACTAAATAAAAAAATAAAGCAAAATAAAAATAAAAAATAAAATAAACTAAAATAAAGAAAAAATAAACTAAATAAACCTAAACCTACTAGTTTATTTTATTAAAAAAAACCTAAACCATAAACCCTAAACCCTAAACCATAAAACTAACCCTAAACCATAAACCCTAATCCAACAACCCTAAACCTATAACCCTAAACCCTAAACCATAAATCTTAAACTTACAACCCTAAACCTACAACCCTAAACCCTAAACCCTAAACCCTAAATCCTAAAATCGAAAACCCAAAACCGTAAACAAACCCTAAACCGTAAACCCTAAACCCTAAAAACCTTAAACCCTAAAGCTTAAACCTAAACTCTTAACCCTGAACCCTAAACTAACCTAAACCTAAGCTAACCCTAAACCCTAAACACTAAATCCTAAAACCTAAACCCTAAACACTAAACCCTAAAACCCTAAACCCTAACCCTAAACACCCTAAATAAAAAAACCCTAAAACCCAAAAAAAACCCTAAACACAAAACCCTAAACCCTAAACTCTAAAACCTAAAAACCTAAACTTAAACTAATAAAACCTTAAAATAAAATAAATAAAAACTTAAACATAAATATAATAAAATAATAAAAAAAAACCTAAACTAAAACCTAAACCTAAACCTAAAAATAAAATAAAATAAAACCTAAGAATAAAAACCTAAAAAAAATAAAATCTAAACATAAAATAAAAATAAAATAAACCTAAAATAAAATAAAATAAAAACTAAATAAAAACCTAAACCTAAAAAATAAATCTTAAAATAAAACATAAAAATAAATAAATAATAAAACCTAAACTAAACTAAAAAAAAGCTAAACCTAAAATAAAAATAAAATAAAATAAACCTAAACCTAAACTAAAATAAATAAAATCTAAACATAATCCTAAAATAAACTAAACCTATACCTAAACCTAAACTAAAAAATATAGCCTAAATGTAAAACTAAAATAAAATTCTAAAACCTAAACCTTAAAAAATAAAATAAAAACCTAAACCTAAACCTAAAAAAAAAAAGTAAAACTAAACCTAAAAAAATAAATAAATAAAAAACTCAACTAAAAATGAACCTAAACCTAAACCAAAACCTAAAATAAACTAAAAATAAAAAACCTAAACTAATTTTATGATTTTTATCTTAAGCAATCCCTTTTGATGTAATATGTAATATAATATAATATAATATGTTATAGTGTCTTATAATAGGATGCCATAACATAGTGTAGCATCATGCATTACAAAACATACTATTATGTATTACTACTTGTTTAGCTTATTTTAGTTTATTATTGTATGATGTAGTAGAGTTTGTATTGGTATAATTCATAAAAATACTTAATTTATAGGTGAGATGATGGGATTTGGCCAAATTTAGAGTAAGCTTTAGGGAACATCATTTGGGGTGTGCTATGGTGTGTCATTTAATCAAAAGAATGGAATTTTGCATCCAAAATAAATGTTCATTTTTCAACCAAATTTTATAAATTTTTTGCTTAAAGTGATTCATTTTAAGGTGTAATGTAAGATAATATATTATATGAAAGCATATTAAAATATAATGTACATAATAATATAACTTCACATATATATGAATGTGGTGTGTTACTAAATGTTACATTTTAGTATGTTTTACTTTTGTAATAATACATTGGGTCAAAACTCACAAAATGTTAATTTAAAGGTTGAGGTGAAAGAATTTGGCCAAATTCATAATAACTAGAAGCAACACCAAAATTATGCTATTTTGTACCATTTCTAATAGAAAATAACTATTTAACATCCAAAATGAACAATATTCATATTTTGAGAAAATTTTGTTATTTTTCCTTTTAAGTGATTCTAATGATGTGTAATGAGAGACAATATATTATATTATAGAAAATTATAATATAACATCATATATTTTAATATAATATAGTGTGTTAATTCACACTATAATATGTTTAGCATGATATTGTATAGTTAGTTTGAGCTTGCACCATCACAAATCATAAAATGTTGATTACAATGTTAAGATGATGTAATTTGAATGAATACATTGTTAGGCTTTTGGTTGAAGTATTAAAGGTGTGCATAAGAGAAGAAATAAGATTTGATGAGAATTCAATGTCAAAGACATGGAGGGAGATTGCTAGGGATCACACATGCATTGGACATGACTTGTGAGGGTCTATGTTGAGGCATAGAAGAAAAATGCTGGGTAAGGTTTGAATTTGATTTGATTATATGGTTTATGGAAAGAAGATTCATTGGGGATAAGATCTATAATCCACCGTGGGATTCGAATTTATTTTGTTTTAATTAATGTGGAGGCATATCTGCTAGAGATATGGGCTCAAGTCTACTGGGGATCAGGTATATGAACCTTCCACTAGAGAAGTAGGTTCGAGCTATCTAGGGATTGGGATTTGAGATAGATTTAATAGATTTATTTGAAGATGTATTTGCTAGGAATAAGAGTTTGGTTGGATTTCTTTGACTTAAACTCTACTGGGGAAGTTAGTTTAATTTGGCTCCACTAGGGAGGTTGGTTTTAAATTTGATTTGTTTGCTTGACTTGTTTATATATATGATTTGGGGCTCCACTAAGGAGAAGGGTTTGATTTAACTCCAATAGAAAAATTATATTGTGTTTGATTTTAATCTTATGGACCATGTGGAATGGACCCATTGAGAAGAGGCTATATGCCTTGACCTACCTCATGTTTACAAATCTAAAGGGATAGTCTCTGCGGATAGAGCTAGGAAACCTAAGGGATTGCCTGCAACAATGCGGTAGAAGAAGGCATAGCAGTTTACATCTTCCAAAATGAGGAACAACCGTGACCTGTTGGATGCACAACAAATTGAACTTGGCCTAGGGGGCCTACTAAGTGAATGCCGCTGGGGACTTATGTCAACTCAAAAGCAGGTAGGGTTAATTTTATCTTAATTTCAAGTGATTTGATATGGTTTGTTTCATTTTGTTTGATTTCAAATTGAGGGCATATCCATTGGGGATGTGAACTTGGTCAAATTTGATAGATTTAATTTATGGACCATGTCAGTGTGCGATGGACCCACTGAGAAGGGGCTATAACAGACTTGTCCTATCTTAGATTTACAAATCCAAATGGTGGGGTAGAGCTAGCCAACCTAAGGGGTTACCTTTCAATGTGCAATGACTGTGCTAGGAAGAAGGCATAGTAGACTTACATCTTCTAAAGTAGGGAACAACCACTGGGGTGACCTGTTGGTAGCACAATAAATCAAACCTGACTTAGGGGTGACTACTGAGTGAATGTCATTGGAGACTTATATCAACTCAAGAGTTATCAGTCAATTCTTATAGGGAATTTTATTGACACTACCCTTAAGGTAAGATGTCTACTTGGGATAAGGTATTGCTAGGGGTGTCCTCCTAATCCACAAGTGAATATACATATTTTTATATGTTTGTGTGGACCCTATTGGTGTGAGGACACTAAGAAGGGGCTATGTCAGCCTTGACCTATCTCAAATTTATTGGACCAAGGAGAATCGGCACATATATAGGATGGATTCTCCAACCACATGGGTGGTTACTAGAAAAGGGGAACTATCCAATCCGATAGTAACCCGGTAGTGTCTAAATGGGGATGAAGCAAATATAGTGCCCAGGGGGAGGTGCCGCTAGGAGCATTATCTTGAGCTCTAAAAGAAAGGTTATAGGTGTACCAACTAAAGGAGAGAAAGCATAACAAACTTACATTCGCCATGAGTGGTGTATCCTATTAGAATAGTGAACCAACCAACCTAAGGTGCTTGTCGGTGATCAATCTCAAAAGAAAGTGTGTAGGCTTACAACTTTCTAAGCAAAACTGATCATTAGGATACTCTATCATTGGTGGGATAAATGTTAACGAGCTTGAGAGACTATAAAGTGAGGAGCATCGAGGAAGGACTAGACCTAGACTTGAAGCAATCAGGAGGGAAGGAGGTGCTAGGGGACTTATCCTAAACCTTAAATATACTCAATCTAGTCAGTGCACGAAGGCTAATCCAAGAAGAAAGCATAGCAGACTCACATCCTCTTAAACAAAGCCAACATGAGGTAGCTTACCGGCCATGCAGTAAGGCCTACCAAACTAACAAGGTGCTCGCCAGTGTGCAGTGGCCAAGTAAGGAAGAAAAGTGTAGCAGACTTACATCCTCGAAAGCAAGAAGACCACTTGGGTGACACACTAGCAAGGTAGCACGTTAGCCCAACCTAGAGCAGCTATTGAGTGAGTGTCATTGGGACGTTATCTCAACTCAGAGTAGCCCAAGAGAAAATATATGTTTGATTTATATGTTTATGTGTAGTTTGTGTTTGTGTTGTGTCGATGAAGGATAGAACACTTCTCGGGTTACTTACATCGACCCTAAACACATCATGGTGGATTCATAAACAAGAATACTTTCAACATGAAAGAGATTGAATTCAAAATGAATATTTCATTAATGATGATAATTTTCAAACATAATTTATAATATTTCTTAAGTAGAGGCTGTTGATTAGAAGCATTGGGCACTCTCTCTTATGATTAGTAAGATGATAAGATCCTCCTTGGTAGGCCTTCTCTATGGCAAAAAGGCCTTCCCAAGTGGGTTCAAACTTGCCTCCAATCTTATGATGGGCAACAATCGATCTCCTTTAAAGTAAAATAAACTCTCCTTCTTGAAAAGATCTAAGATAGACCAACTTCTTCTGAGCTTGAATCATTTTAGGTTTGTATAACTCAAGGTTTTGGCATGCCCTGTGCATCTCTCTCCTCCAAACCTTCGAGCTCTTCTAACAACTTAGCTTTCTCGCTATTATGATCTTGCTACCCAACATATAGTGATGGGTGTCAATGGTAGAAACACTTTGGACCCATACTAAGAGAAGACCGAGTTGGAGTTCTATATGTACGGTAGCCCACAAGGCTTCCACTAACTACTCATGCAACCGTCACTTATTATTGAGAGTGTCTTCTTGATTTGGATGAGAGTTTTGTTGAAGGCTTTCAAGCATTTTCCCTCAAATAGTTGATGGTAGAATATCTTCAATCAATGTTGTGTCTTCAGGAAAAGTTGTTGATCTTGGTACTTTTGAATGCAATACCATTAATAATTATATATCATCGAGGCACTCCAAACCTATACACGATATGGTTCCTAAAAAATTGGAGCACTTATTGAGCTGTGATTTCTCTAGTGAAATATCCTATGCCCATTTAGAAAAGTACTCAGTAGCATCTAAGATGAACCGATGACCCTTGGAAGGAGGAGGATTAATGTACCCACTGTAGCATTTAACACTCGAATGGCCATGAGGCCAATGTAGGATGTAAAATGTTGGGTATTTGTGTAAGACCACACCGTATTTGACATTGGTGGCATGGTTTAGCCATACGATGCAATCTGATCATCATCCGTAGTATCCTAGTCTCTTGATCTTGATTTCATCTGACCGGATGATGTGGCTCCATAATCCTAAGTGTACCTCAATCATAATTCATTGATTTCAGATTGGCAGTCAATGCAACCATATAGCAATACGTAAGATCACGGTAGAAGACACCATCCACAAGAGCATAGGAAAGTGCTCTCTTCATCGATGGGCTTGGGACTTTTCTTGAGGTAGTTTTGCCTTTATTTAGGTAATCCATGAATGGTTTCCTCAATTTAACTCCTCATTCTTCTTGGCAATGGCAACCTCCCCTTTACTTTTGATGAGTTCAATATCAATAAGGGATAAACTTGTCTACTTTGGACCTTTTTGATATGGACTCATCCTCATACCAACTCCTTGGCTTGGCTAAAGCATATGTTATGGTGTTCTCTTGAGGAATCTTATAAATGGTAACCTCAGGATTTGGGCCAACAACTCTATGGTGTACATGGGGTAGTGATGGAGCTTGGGCTTTATAACCTTATTTATTAGCGATTTGGTAACTGAGAATCCCCGAAGATGTTGATGTTATGGATGCTTAGAATAATAGCTGACTCTAAATCAAAAATTAGAGCTTCATATTCATCTTCATTGTTGGTGCAAGGATTGGACAGATAATATAAGAATCTCATCATATCGCGGTTCGGAGTTAAGAGAACTATTCCTACCCCTGCCTTTCCTGGAATAATTATTTGTGGTTCTTCTCCTCTTTGAGAGGAAGCCTCACCATCAAAGTACATCTCCCAATGGTGAATACTAGTATCCCCTAAGTTCATAATTTATTCATTGGGGAGATCATCACTAGGCGGAGAGTCAGTAGGAAGTGGGTGTGCTGCTAAAAAATCTACTAGTTCTTGTCCTTTCACTGCAAAGAGGGGTACGAAGGTAATGTCAAACTATGAGAGGATCATGGACCATTGTGCCAAGTCTAGATAGCATCGACTATGTCATGAGATATTATAGTGGATTGATTTGAGAGATTAAGTTTACCTTATGAGGAAGCATGTAGTGCTGTAGCTTTTGGGATGCAAAGATTAAAGCTAGGCAATGCTTCTCAATTTGCGGATAATTAGTCTCAGTTGGGATTAGATGAATGCTGAGGTAGTAGAGTGCATTTTCCTTCCCTTCATCACTGACTTGGGACAACAAAGCACCAAGGGAGTCATCTAACACAAGTGTAAAGTATGCGACTTGCGGGATAGGGGTTGCTAGAAACCGGCGTCATCGGTAATGCTCGATGTCTTCAAATGCATGCTCACACTTGTCATCCCACTTGAACTTGGCATCCTTTTGACAAGTCGAGAATTGACATCTTCACGATAGATTGGATATAAAGCATCTTAGATGCTCCAACCATAGAATGATCGAGTTGAGTTAAACTTTTAGGGGTGGCATTTCTAATATGCTTTGATCTTCTCTAGATCAATTTCAATTCCCCAGTGTCGGACAATAAACCCAATGAATTTTCATGAAGCTACTATGAAAGGACACTTCAGAGGATTCATTTTGAGGTTAAATTATCTTAACTATTTGAAAACTACTCTTAAGTCAAAGAGATGGTCTTCTTTTTCTCTACTCTTCCTTTGCCTGGTGGAGGTCAAGTTGTCCTACCCATATATTCAAATGGAGTAATGAACTATGGGTGGAATTTAATGTCAAGCTCCACTTCCTCCTCCAAGTCTATTTCCACTACCTTTTATTTTCTTTTTCTTTTTCTCTTTCCTTTTCTCTTTCCTTTTCTTTTTCTTTTATTTTTAAACTTTTGCCAAGTTTGTGAGAATAGACTTGTTGATTTTGAGGGAGGTAGTAAGCTGCATACTCATATATGTTGACCTTGTGAACTGTAAATGTCTTGAGATCTCCTTTGACACAGTAGATGATCCCACCTCTCATAAACTTCATACGATGTAGAGAGGATGGATGTTGTTCTCATGTATCCATGGTCTCCCAAGCAAAGTGTTAAAAGATCTATTCGAGTCTTTAATGTAAAACTTGGCTTCAGTCTTCTAATCATCTATATGCAAGGGCTACACTATGGAGCCTAAGGCCTGTTGACTTGACTTTTGGAGTGCAGATTCAATCTTCTCATCTTAGACTTAGGTGTCTTTTAGACACTAAGGCTCTTCTAGTCATAAGACACTTCTAACAATTAGATAAACACTTAACATAATCCTAAAGACTTAAAATGGTTAACTATAGGATTAGGTTATGCCTTACGGATTAGGATAATCCACCTACCCTACAACCCAAATCCAATCCGTGTTCACCTTCTCAAACCAAACCTCAAGTTCAATTCAAACATCAAATTCAAATCCAAATCTAAGTCTAAATTCTAAAACAAAATGATTGAAGCCCATGATCAAATCTAAAAACACTTCTTAAGCCATATAACTATCCATGGACTTAGCCAATTCTTAATCCAAATCAATCCAAAATAAATTGATTTTCTCATAATCAATTTATATCTTCAATCATCTTCTAAATGTAAATCAAATCTACATTCAAATGATCAAAACTAAATCAAATTAAATCAAAACCGTCAAGCCATATGACCTATCCATGGACTTAGCCAAATCTTAATCCAAATCAATTCAAACTCAGTTGATTTTCTCATAAATCAATCATATTTTCAATCAGCTTCACAAATTTAAATGAAATATACATTTAAATTATCAAAACTAAATCAAACCAAATAAAATCAAACTAAGCCAAATGACCCAACTCCATGGACTTAGCCAAATTCCTTCATTCCAAAACCCAAATTCAATTGATTTTATCATGAATCAATCATACCTTCAATCATATTCACAAATATAAATGAAATCTACAATCATCAAGCCAAACCAAAATCAACCCAAGTCAAACCCAACTTAACCCTTTTTTGACTTGAAATGTTCCATGAACCAAAATCAATTTGAACCAATTGTAATTGATTTTATATATCAATCCCAAATCCATATATAAACTCAACTAAATCAAATGCATCCCAAAATCAAACCAACTAACCCTAATTGGTCTACTTGACCCAAAGTGGCCAATTTGACCTATTTGAGCCAAGTTCTAATCCTATCCAAATTGGATTGAACCAAGCCCATAAAAACCTACTATCATAATTGTTGATTACTCTAGGTTGATCAATTATTATAAATTGGGTCAAACTTAGTCAACTTGGTCATTTGACCAAGTCAACCCTTAACCCATATGAACCCAAACTAGCTGAATTGCAATCTAAGCCAAATCCCTTGAAACCAATGATTCATACCAAATCAAAATCAATATTTGAATATGACTTGACCTTCAATTAAGTCAAACCAAACCCAATTGGCCCTCGACCCAAGTTGACCCAAATTGACCTAAAAGATCAAATTGGGTCAAATCAAAATATAAACTAAATTGATTGCAACCAATGGCTCAAGTTCATTCGAAATTGATTTTAAATTTGACCAAAGCCATGATTGGACCTAATTGAACCCAATTGACCTACTTAGCCCAAATTGACCTAATGGTTCAAGTTGGCCAAAATCAAATCCAAATCCAAATTAATTGAAATCAAAGCCTACAATCATCTTCAATTGATCAACTAAACCCAAACCAACACCCAAGCCAATTTGACCAATTTGGTCAAATTTGTCAACTTAACCCATCTGACCCAAATGAATTCAAATGTGCCAAAATCAAATCTAAGCTAAACTAAACCAAAATAATTGAACCAAAACATCCCAAATGATCATATGAACTTGACCAACCCTTGGTTTGACCCAATTTGACCAATTGGTAAACTTGACCCAACCTAACCCAATTTGACCTAAATGAGTCAAAGCCAAAACCTAACCAAATCAACTCCAATTGACTTGGAATTTGGTCTAACCCACTTTTGGCTCATTTCAAATCTCAAATCCAATGCTAAATGATCATTCTACCCTTGGGTCAAGGGCATCACATGGTACAAATCACCCATGTAAGTGGTAATTTCCATTCCTTGGACACTTTGTACTCTCCCAATGGTCCACCATGGCACCTAGGACACTAACCAACCTGACCCAAGGGGTGGTTAGGTCAGCCATGACCCATAGGAAGTGAAATCACCTCACCCTCCCCATTGGAGCATTTGAAACCCATAGGACACCCATGTTTCCTTCTTGGCAGCCACCTCTGTACCTTCAACAAACCAAGCCGAGCCAACTCACCTCCTCCCTACCACCCACGATTCCCTGAGATGGCCAGACGGCCACCAAAAGCCAAACCCGATCCCACCATTCCATCAAAGTGAAGGGGGGTATACACCCCCTTGTTTCCACTCAAACACACACAAAAATCATTCCTTAGAGCCCTAGCTACCCAAGAGGAGTTACTAGAGCCATTCCCTGAGCTCCCAAGCTCATTCCTCAATCAAAAAATGCCATTCTCGTCCATCCTGAAATATGACACTCCCATTTCTAACCTAACTTTCCCATTTCTCCATCAAACTCAAATTAACTTTGTACGCACCTTCCTTAGGCCTCGTTGAGCAAGAATGAATCATCTCCTAAGCTTCTTGAGCACCGGAGGTGGGACTTCAATCAAAGCCAAGCTCTAAATCATTGGTTCATGGCCTTCTAAGCAAACATCAAGGAATTGATCCAATTGCTAGTCAATAGGGCTTCATCTCCACTAGATGAAGCTTCCTCAATTATTTGAGCCAATGGTCTTGAGCTTTGATGAGGTATGCTTCCAAAATTGATCCTTAGGAAAACATGGGTTGGAGTTTTTTGAAGAAAACTTGCATCTCATGTGATCTTGACCATTGGATCCCCTCCACTTGATGTCATGAAGGTGTAGGATCCTTTTAGATTTGATCTGAGTTTGGGTGAGCTTAGATCAAGTGAGCAATGAATAATAGACTCCATTCTTCCTCACTCATGTAACGTTAGATCACGCACCGTCCATTTCGCTTGATCGAAATGGACAATCATGATTAGATCTTCTAGATCAATTTTATTTAATCATATTAAGTTATGGGATTAATTGTAGTTGTCTAATCTTAGATCAGACTGCAGACGAGAAAGTTCGTCCATCATAACCATGTAAGCGCTAAGTCGGGTAAGTTTTAAGTAGCCAATCCCACGGAGCCACGTGGAAAGCATGCCATGTCAGTGTGCCATGTGGCACCAATAGGATTAGTCTTTAATTTGGCTTAATTAATTATTTTTAATGGTTGAAACTTCTAAAAACCAAAAAAAATCATAGCAAAATAAAAAAAGCAAATAAATACTCATTTTAAAGGTATTTTAGAAGAGAATTAATTAAAAATGATCTTAACTAATTTTGAATAGTAATATATAATTAAGGTTTAATTACAAAATTTATTAGCTTAATTACTTAAAATCCCAATTTGTGGGATAATTTAATGGGATGACCTCTGCCTCCCATGATTTTCTTGGGATTTATTGCTCACTTAATTAGGAAAATTGACTAATTAAACTTTAACTACTCTTTTAAGTTAATTAATGATTAATTAATTCCATGAATAGTAATAAATTAGTTAATTAAGTTTATTAATCATTGTTCAATTGTAAGTGAACTAAGGAATAGGGTTGGGACCCCTTTCCCTAAGTTCATTTCACCTTTTTTTAAAATGAAATTAATTGAGATTTAACTAATTAATTAAATCACTTAATGAAATTGAAATCATAATCACATCAGACCTTAATTAATTAAATCATCGGGTAGATCTTTAGGTGTTTAATAATATTATGGAGTTTAATGAAATTATGGTTAGTCCACATGTGGAAAACCATAAGAGTAAATAATTAAGTCCTTAATCTAATTAACTATTAATCATGAGCTAATTGCATTAGGCCCCTTTATTTCCTTGGATCATTTCAAGTTTATTTTCCATGCATATCATGTTGGCTCATAATTATTTAGTTAGTTACTTTAAGGTGATGTAGGTAAGGGTAATTAATTCATCTAATTAAGGGCTCAACTTAATTAACCCATAAAATCAAATTAATTACATTTCCTTAAATTAAATCAAATCACTAATGTGGGAATGGGTTTAAAACAACAAGTGATGATTTCTCTTCTCCTCCTTAAATCAAATCAAATCCAAAACTTAATTAATAAAGATGCTTTGGTTTGCTTTAAATAATCTTATTTGATTTGTTTGTCCTTAAGAACTAGTTTGGTTGAATGAATCACATGCTTATATTTGATTGTCCTCTTTCCAATCATGTTAAATTTGGTATGTCATTTGAATTCATGCATCCATCTTTTCAAAATCAAGTAAAATAAAATAGATTTTTTTATGTAAGCTTGCATGTGTTGATTTAATATATGCATGGCTATTATCACTATTAAATCCAAATGTATTTTCAAAAGTTTATAAATGAATAATAATATGTGTTATGACGCTAGTTATAAATAGATAAAAAAGCAAGTGCTTATAGCTTAAGTGTATGAATGTTGAGTTCTCTTTCCTCTATTCAAATGTTGATTTGTATAAGATTGAATGGTAATGGGTATATAGCCTAGACATCTTGGGAACAGGATTAGCTATCCCCATGGAGGCCATTTGATTACCTCACTTCCATGGTTTAACAATGGCACATACCCATTTGATTTCATTCTTATGTATTTCAACATTAGAATGTGGATAGAGCTTTAAATCATATAAATTATTCAATAAAACAAAATATACAATCTTTGCATGGTTTTCTTTTCCTCATTTATGTATACATCCATGTGTGTCCAAGAAAACAAGTTTATAGTAGACATCTGGAATATGAGGCCTAGTTAGCCCCAAGGAGGTCATTTGATTACCTCACTTCCAGGTTTAACAATGACACTACTTGCCTATATCATTGTGCATGTATATGTATATAGTGAATTAAAATCCCATTTTACATTAAAATTGCATGCATTCATAATTGACTAAGTGGTTGAACTAATTAGCCATATGATTTGGAGCTTACTTCCTATGTTCATGTATCAAATTTACATATGTTTGAATTCAAAAGGGTATATAGTTTGGACATCCCGAGAATACGAAGCTTTAGCTAGCACCAAGGTGGTCATTTGATTACCTCACTTTCTTGGTTTAACAACAACACATGCCTATTTAATTATATTCTTATGTATTTTTTGTATTAGAATTTGGATAAAGTTTTAAATTAATATGTTTCAATAATTTAGTCAAATAAAATATAAATTTTAATAATTAAATAATATAAATAAATAAATGACATATAAAATTCTATACACATACATTCATCATTTAAGTGCTAAAATATGTTGCATGTATAGATACACTTAGGATTAAATAATATGCATGTTACATGTGATGGAAAGGAATGATTTAATATATGTCATGTGGTAGTAATTCAATTAAATTAATCTTAAGATGCCTTTTATTTTGAATAAGATTATTTAAAGTGAACCTAAACTTATGATTAATTAATTCATTTAATAAGCCATTCACTAAAGAGAACTAAATCAAATTAATATACTTTGAAAGTGACTTAGGTATGGATGAAAGAGGACAATTCTCTTTTCCTCTCTTTATAACACTTAGTTGTTAAGTCTAATCAAATGAAGCATAAGAAACACAAATTAAAACTCTCAAATCAAATAAACTACTTCAAGTGAAATCAACCTTTCATGTTAAATCAATCCTTCTACACTTAGAAAATACAACTAATTAACAAGACTTACCACACAGCCTTAATACACACCTTAGAATTAATTCAACACTTTTACGTGTAAGTTAGGATGGAATATGATGTGATGTATAATTTATTGTATGATGTATTATTTTAGATTAGATGTTAGGGTGTATTCTTCGTATACTGGATGATAGGCTAATATTAAAATCATGTTTTTTTGGATTATGCTGGGATGCTTAAAATAAATGTGAATGCTCTTTTGCAAGTTGCTTAAATCAAGCACAATCAGTTAGACAGGGCTTAGTTACCCATGTGTAGGTGCTAAGTCCAAATTATAAATACAAGCTTGGGATTATATGTATATTTAGCTAACCTCTATTTTAGGTGTAGTTAGATTTACTTTTCCCACATAAATGTAATTTTGCAATAGGAATTAGGATTAGTGCTATGAGGATTGGATGATGGCGAAGGCTTTATCTTGGGGTGCCTGTGATGCCTTTGAAGCACCATCCAAATCAAAGAAGGAACCAAATCAAAAATGGAGATATGAAGAAAGAAGTCCCCATAGCATTTAATACAATTATAATTATTCTTTCATATTGTGTTGTATAAGGTAGAGCTTAGCTACCCATCTTATCTCCTTCGTTGTATGACAATACCACGTTAACCTTTTATTATTTTATGATAGTTGATATAATTATTTGATGTGATGTTTACATTGTGCATTAGGACGACATGCTTTTCATAGTTTTTTAAATGATTGAAGCTTTAATGTGTGGCTTGAATAAGATTAAGCTCTTAGGGTAAAAATAACTTTTCTACCCAAGTAATCACTCATAACTAAATTTTAAATAACTCATAACCTCATCATAAAGCCATAGACATAAATAAGATAATTAAAAGATTTTTAAATGTATGGTAATATGTTTCACATCATGCATGCATATTCTTTCTCTCTTGAACATGAAGGATCTCCATACCTGCATGATAAAGGAATGCTTGACCTGTGAGGAAATCTATTATGGTAGAGTACACCTTCTAATTGATTTGACCCATAACCTATTTCATGATGCATTTAAGCATAAAAAATAAAAGCCTCTCTCACAATGATGTGTATAAAATGAAATAAAATTTGAAAAGAATTTGCATCTATAAATTAAGTCATATGCTCATATTACTCAAGACTTTAGACTCTTTCTAATTAAATAACTACCCTAGCTATCTTGATATTCATAAGATAGGACTATATGGTTTTAAAATTATAGGAAGAGTTAGTTGGTACAGTTATAAGTCCGTTGAGACAATTTATTCTCTCTCTTGTGAGGTAAACCCTTATGTCCATTCACTTAGATTTTGGTCGTGCTTTAGCTTGTACTAAAGCTCCTTAGATTTAGGATATGAGGTAGCTATTTCTTTTAGGCTACGAGTATAAATCCTCACCTCTTATGCATTCCCACAACCTTGTGTTGTTGTGTTATAAGCATTAGTAATCTAATTAAATTTCAACTCAAAACATATAAATCTCTTCAACTTCAAAATTATAAAGCCCAACCATAGGATAGATTGGAATGCTCACTAGGCTTCCTAGTATCATGAGCATTTCCTACTTATTTTATTTGGATTCCAAAAATAAGTCTTCTCATTGAACTTTCCCAATTGATTTTTCATATACAATGAATCCTTTGATACTCTAACCTTGAAATCTTCGGAGATAATAATTGTCTACTTTAATTGAGAGTATTCTTAGAAATTTATTTCTAAGATGTAATTAACTATGAAGGCTTGCCTCTTTAGAAGAACCTAGTTTAATATAAACCCTACTTTATTCATAGACCCATCATGCTTAGAGTCTTTATGTGATTTGGTCCATTATGGGTGATGCCTCTATCTTTGAGATAGCACATCATATCTCAATGTTGTATAAATCACCTTAAAAAGTACATGATACTACATCCAAAATAAACACCACAAGGCCCTCTCACCTTGTTCATTGAATCTCTACATCATCCTTTCTTTTGGAGTTTGGAGATGTCGATCCTCAGTAAGGGTTCTTAGAGGCATAATGTTGACTAATACACCTAGGTCAACCAGAACTCTAGATATCCTATATTTGCCAACATCCGCTGTAATGTAAAGAGGTTATGCTCATCCCTAGTAAGTCTTCATCATTGAATATAACTAATGATGTCCTTCGAGTGAATGCCTCTTCTTTAGTATGTAAGCTAAGCATATCTCTAGATCAAGTAAGGTCTTGATTAGAGATTCCCTCATCTCTTTGGATAAGACAAGGGCATTGTATATGCTTAACTTAGCCGAAAACTTTCTAAGGTGAGCTTGGATATTGTAATCAACTGTGGCTTGGTCCTCCACAAGCATATCCATGGGTGGAGCATCCATGGAGGCTATCTCAAAGAATGATTTGCTTACCCTTATCTTGAGGTGCTACCAAGAGGTAGAACTTTCACCGCTAGATGACTTGGACTTCTTGGAATGATGAGCTTGTGGAAAGTTCTACCTTCTCAAACATACATAGCTTCTCTATGAGATCCTCGAAAGTTAGTCAAGTCAATCTTGTGAGGTGAACGATTGATTGAGAAGGATAATGATCAATCAAAAGGAAAGGATCAAAACTACTAGAGCTATTATTTTTATTTATACTGAGAGCTTTCAATAGGAATAAAATCAAGGGCATCAGTAGACAATATAGAAGTAGAATTGGCTTTCTTCATAATTTTTTTAGGTGGAGGTACATGAGAGAAATTAAGTAAGTAAGTGTGAGTAAGGGATTTAGTGCCTTATTCAGAGATACAATGCTAGAAGAGGAGCTAGCGAAGAGGTGGTATGTTGGAGGAGTACGGATTATGGCTAGGACTATCCGCAAGTATGGTGTGGGCTATCACCTTCAGTTATCCTTTGCAACTAGCAAACCTTCCTTGGTGTTGAGGTTTGAGCTACTTCACACAAGGAAAGCTTCTTGATCTTATAAATGATCTTCTTAGTGTTTGGGATAAGGAGATATACTAACCTTCTGGTCTTAAGAGAAAAGTATCCCCAATGATTACTCTAATAGAACTGGATGGTTGTTCTAATAAGTATTGCTTAGGGATAACTATGGCTCAACTTGTAGTTGCTCAAGCTAGTCCTTAAAAGTGATACAATCTTCTAAGACATGGCCTAACATATAGTGGTTGGGGCAATAGCTAGGATCATTGCTCTTGCACTTCCTCGCCTCTTTGTAATAAAGTCCGTTGTTTAAGAGATTCTTAAAGATTTTCCTATCCTCTTTGAATGAATATGATTTATTCAATCTATCAAAAGAGTAGGTGGAAAGTAGCTAGGCATGGATATGAATACATGGGTTGGAGTAAGTGAAAATGGTCATTGTAAGGTGGCGATGATGGTGGTGTGAAAGAGGTGGCAATGTTGTTCTCTCTGTCCACTGACACAACTCTCCCTAGCTTCTTCTCAAACACCTTTTGTGGCTTGGGCCTAGATGATTGGTTCCCAAGAGGGAAACTATTTAGCTTCCTATTGTAGGCTAGCCACCTTGTTGATTAATTTCTCAAACGTTTTGATGGTAAAGCCCTTAAGCATGAAGGAAATTGTGCCATGAATATTCTTGAGAAGAATCTCAATGGCATGTTATTCGGATAACTATGGTTCGCATTTCATGTTTAGGTAGCGCAACCTGAGAATGTAATCAATGAAGGACTCATTGAGTTTCTATTTCTTTATAATGAGGTCATATAGTCACTCATGAGCTCCAAAAACCTCATGAAGAGGAGCTAACTCGAAAAGTCTTCACATGGGAGTGACATACCAATCAAATGCAACACGATAGAGCTAATGAAAAAGGTGAGTGTGTTACTATTACTAGCAACATGCTCTTGTGCAATGTTATCGTGGGCTCCACAACCATCAAAGATCATGAAGGACGGCACAAACCCTAAATAAAGAAAACTAAATAAAACCTAAACCTAAAAATAAATCTAAAATAAAACCTGAAAATAAATAAAAATAAAACCTAAACCCTAAACTAAAAAAAAAGCTAAACCTAAAATAAACAAAATAAAATAAACATAAACCTAAACTAAAATAAACAAAACCTAAACCCAAACCTAAACTAAACTAAACCTAAACCCTAAACTAAAAAAACCTAAACCTAAACTAAAAAAAAACCTAAAATAAAAATGTAAAAGATAAACTGAAAAAAATAAAATAAAACATAAACATATACCTAAAAATAAAAAATAAAACCTAAACCTAAAAAAAACAAAAAAAACTAAACATAAACCTAAATCTAAATCTTAAAAAAAAACTAAAATAAATAAACCTAAAATAAATAAACTAAACATAATAAAAATAAAAAATAAACTTAAATAAAAATAGAAAATAAAATAAACTAAAATAAATAAAAAATAAATTAAATAAACCTTTCTAACCTAAAACCCTAAAACCCTAAACTAAACCAAAACTAACCCTAAACCCCTAAACCTAAAACCCAAACCTACCCTAAACCCTAAACCATACCCTAAACTTAAACCAAGCTAAACCTTGCAACTTAAACCCTAAACCCTAAAAGACTAAACCCTAAAACCTAAACCCAAAACTCTAATCCCTAAAAACTTAAAAACCTAAACCTAAACTAAAAAAAACTTAAAAATAAAATAAATAAAAAACCTAAACCTAAATGAAATAAGAAAATAAAGTAAAATAAAAACATAAACCTAAACCTAAAAATAAAATAAAAATAAACTAATAAAATAAACTAAATAAAAATAAATAAAATCTAAACTAAACTAAAAATAAAATAAACCTAAAATAAAACCTAAAATAAAATAAAAATAAATAAACCTAAAATAAAAAATAATAAAAACTAAACCTAAAAAAATAAATCTAAAAATAAATCCTAAAAATAAATAAAAAAAACCTAAACCGTAAACTAAAAATAAAAACTAAACCTAAAATTAAAAATAAAAATAAACAAAATAAACCTAAACATAAATAAAATAAACTAAACCTAAACCCTAAACTAAATAAAATAAAATAAACATAAACTAAACCTAAACCTAATCTAAAAAATAAAACCTAAACTCTAAACCCTAAACCCTAAAAAGCTAAAAACATAAACCTAACTAAATAAAACCAAATAAAAAATTAAATAAATAAACTTAAACAAAAATATAACGGAAATATAAAATAAATAAAAAACTTAAACTAAAACCTAAACTTATTAAAAAAAATTTAAAATAAAAACTAATCTAAAATAAAATAAATAAAAGCCTAAACTAAACTAAAAAAAACATAAATAAAATTAAAATTAAACCTAAACTAAAATCAAAATACACCTAAAATAAAATTAAATAAAAAGTAAGTAAAAACCTAAACCTAAAAAATAAACCTAAAAATTAAACCTAAAAAAAAAACCTACACCATAAACTAAAAAAAAACCTAAACCTAAAATTAAATTAAAATAAATCTAAACCTAAACTAAGATAAACTAAACTAAAATAAATAAAACTTAAACCTAAAATAAAGTAAATGTAAACCTAAACCAAAACTAAATAAAATAAAATAAACTAAAAATAAACCTAAACCTAAACCAAAAATAATACCTAAAAAATAAACATAAAATAAAAAACCTAAAACCAAACCTAAAAAAATAAAATAAAACCTAAACCTAAACCTAAAATAAAAAATAAAAAACCTAAATCTAAGAAATAAAATAAAAAATAAACTAAACTAAAAAAATAAATAAAATAAACATAAAAATAAACTAAAATAAATAAACCAAAAATAAAGAAATAACTAAATAAAAAATAAAAAATAAAATAAACTAAAATAAATAAAAAATAAACTAAATAAACCTAAACCTAATACTAAATTTAAAAATGAAAAATAAAAAACTAAAAAAATAAAAAAGAACCCTAAACCCTAATCAACCTAAACCCTAAACCTAAACCCTAAACACAAAGCCCTAAACCATAAACCTAATCTAAAATTTACAACCCTAAACCTAAATCCTAAACCCTAAGCCCTAAACTCTAAACCCAAGCTAAACCCTAAAAAAAAACTTAAAACCTAAACCTAAACTAAATAAAACCTAAAATAAAATAAATAAATAAACCTAAATCTAAATATAATAAAAATAAAATAAAAATAAAAACCTAAACTTAAACCTAAAAATAAAATAAAATAAACTACAAAAATAAACTAAATAAAATAAATAAAAACCTAAACTAAACTATAAAAATTAAATAAACCTAGGAATAAAAAACAAAAATAAAATAAAATTAAATTGTAAAATAAAAAAATAAACTTAAAAATAAATAAAATAAAAACCAAATAAAAACCTAATCCTAAAAAGTGAACCTATAAATAAAACCTATAAATAAATAAATAAAGAAACCAAAACTAAAAAAAAAATAAAAACTAACCCTAAAAAAATAAACAAAATAAACCTAAACCTAAACTAAATAAAATAAAATAAACTAAAAATAAACCTAAATCTAAACTAAAAAATAAATCTAAAAAAGAACCTAAAACCTAAACCCTAAACCCTAAACCCTAAAAAGCTAAAAATCGAAACCTAAACTAAATAAAACCTTAAAAAAAGCATAAACCAAAATAATATGAAAAATTAAAATAAAATAAAAACATAAACTAAAACCTAAACCTAAACCTAAACTAAAAATAAAATAAAATAAAAAAATAAACTAAACTAAAATAAATAAATAAAAATCTAAATAAACTAAAAAAAAATAAAAAAACCTAAATAAAAAAAAATTAAAACCTAAAATAAAATAAAATAAACCTAAAATAAAATAAAATATAAACCTAAAAAAAATAAACCAAAAAAATAAACCTAAAATAAATAAAAAAATAAAACCTAAACCATAAACTAAAAAAAAACCAAAACCTAAAAAAAACCTAAACCAAAACTAAGATAAACTAAACTAAAATAAATAAAACCTAAACCTAAACCTAAATTAAACTAAACCTAAACTTAAAAAAAACTAAATAAAATAAAATAAACTAAAAATAAACCTAAACCTAAACAAAAAAATAATTCCTAAAAATAAACCTAAAAAAAAACTAAAAAAAAATAAAAAAATAAAAACCTAAACCTAAACCTAAAAATAAATTTTAATACCTAAACCTAAAAATAAAAATAAAAATAAAAATAAACTAAAAAATTAACCTAAACCTAAACCTAAACCTAAAAAACAAACTAAAATAAATAAACCTAAATCAATGAACTAAACCAAATAAAATTAAAAATAAACCTAAATAAATTAAAATAAAATAAACTAAGTAAAAATAAAAAATAAACTAATTAAACTAAATAAACCTAAACCTAAAAT
This sequence comes from Cymbidium sinense, assembly GCA_021442155.1. Classification (NCBI taxonomy): domain Eukaryota; kingdom Viridiplantae; phylum Streptophyta; class Magnoliopsida; order Asparagales; family Orchidaceae; genus Cymbidium; species Cymbidium sinense. The sequence continues at coordinate 93,862 of JAKCPB010001422.1, read as the reverse complement.
AAACCCTAAATCTAAACCCTAAACCCTAAACCCTAAACCTAAACCCTAAAAAAACCTAAAAAACCTAACCTATACTAAATAAACCTAAAAAAAATAAAATAAATAAAAATAAACCTAAATAAATAAAAAATTAAAGTAAAATAAAACCAAAACTAAATCCTAAACCTAAACCTAAATAAACCTAAACATAAACTAAAATAAAATAAATAAAATATAAAAATTAAAAAATAAAATAAAATAAATAAACCTAAAATAAAAAATAAAATAAAATAAATAAAAAAAACTAAATAAATAAAAAATAAAATAAAATAAAAATAAAACTTTATAAACCTAAACCTAAAAGAATAAAAAAAAAATAAACCTAAACCCTAAACAAAAAAAAAAATAAACCTAAAATAAAAAAAATAAAATAAACCTAAACATATACTAAAATAAATAAAACCTAAACCTAAACCTAAATCATAAACTATATAATATAAAATACACTAAAAATAAACTTAAACCTAAACTAAAAAATTAAACCTAAAAATAAACCTAAAATAAAAAAAAAAACCTAAACCTAAAAAAATAAAATAAAACCTAAACCTAAACCAAAAAAAAAAAAATAAATCTAAACCTAAAATAAAATAAAAAATAAATAAACTAAAAAATAAACATAAACTTAAACCTAAACCTAAGCATAAAAAATAAACTAAAATAAATGTAAAAATACAATAAATAAACCCAAATTAAATAACAAATAAGCTAAATTAACTAAATAAACTTAAACCTATTAGTTTACTTAATTTAAAAGAAATCCTAAACCTAAATCCTAAACCTAAACTAACCCTAAACCCTAAACTAACCCAAACCTAAACCCTAAAACCCTAAACCTAAACTACCCTAAACTAAACCTAAACCCTAAACCTTAATCCAACTAAACCTAAACTTAAACTAAACCTAAAACCCTAAACTCTAAACCTAAACCTAAACCCTAAACTAAACTAAACTAAACTAGAACCCTAAACCCTAAACCCTAAACTATAAATAAACCTAAACAATAAACCCTAAACCCTAAAACCCTAAACCTAAAACCCTAAACCCTAAATAAACCTATAAATAAAACTTAAAACCTAAAACCTAAACTAAATAAACCTAAAACTAACCTAAATAAATAATAAAATAAATAAACTAAACTAAAACCTAAACCTAAACATAAAAAATAAAATAAATTATAATGTAAAAATAAACTAAATAAAATAAAGAAAGACTAAACTAAACTAAAAAAATAAAATAAACCTAACAATAAAAAACCTAAATAAAATAAAACTAAACCTATAATAAAATAAAATAAAACTAAATAAAACCTAAAAAAATAAACCTAAAAAAATATAACCTAAAAAATACATAAAAAATAAACACTAAACACCAAGTAAAAAAAAATAAAATAACCTAAAATAAATAAAAATAAATAAATAAACTAAAAAAAAAACCTAAACCTAAACCTAAACAAACTAAACCAAAACCTAAACCTAAACCTAAACCCTAAATAAAAATTAAATTAAATAAAATAAACCTCAACCTAAACAAAAAATAAACCTAAAAGTAAAAAAAAATAAAACCTAAACTAAAACCTAAATAAAATTAAAATCTAAACCTAAAAAATAAAATAAAATAAAAACTAAACTAAAAAAATAAACCTAAAGCTAAACTAAACATAAAAATAAACTAAAATAAACCTAAACTAAAATAATTAAACCAAAATAAATAAACTAAACTAAATGATAAAATAAACAAATAAATAAAAAAATAAACTAAAATAATAAAATAAACTTAAACCTAGATTTTACTTAACTAAAAAAATAAATATATATAACAAATCTTCCCTAAACCCTAAACCTAAAACTTAAACCCTAAAATAAAAAACCTAAACCCTAAACCATAAAAAACCTTAAACCCTAAACCTTAAATAAACCCTAAAATAAAAACCTAAAACCTAAACCTAAAAATAAAAATAAAACCTAAACCTAAAAAATAAAATAAAATAAAATAAGAAAAACAAAAAAAAATATGCATAAACCTAAACCTAAAAAGTAAACTAAGATAAATAACCTAAACAAAAATAAATAAACTAAAATAAATAAACTAAACTAAATAAAGTAAAAAAAAACTAAAATAAAATAAACTAAAATAAATAATAAATAAACTAAATAAACTAAACTTAGTAATTTTTTAAAACTAAAATAAACCCTAAACTAACCCTAAACTAAACTAAAACCTAAACCTAAACCCTAAACTAAACCCTAAACTTAACCTAAACCCTAAATTAAACTAACCCTAACCTAAACCCTAAACTAAACTAAACTTAAAACCCTAAACCTCTAACCTTTATAAACCTAAACCTAAAACCCTAAAACCCTTAAACCCTAACCTAAGCTAAAAACTAACCTGAACCTAAAACCCTAAACCCTAAACCTAAACCTAAACTAAAGCCTAAACACTAAACGTTAAACAAACCTAAATTCTAACTAAACCCTAAACCCTAAATTAAAACCTAAACCCTAAACCTAAAATAAAATTAAACTAAACTAAATAAATAATAATAAAATAAATAAAAACTAAACCTAAATAAAAGAATAAAATAAAAAACTAAACTAAAATAGCCTAAATAAAAATAAAATAAATAAAATAAATAATATAAAAATAAACTAAATAAAAAAAAACTAAAAAAATAAATAAAATCTAAATAAATTAAAAAATAAAATAAATAAAATAAAAAATAATAAAAAAGTAAACCTAAAAATAAATAAAAAAATAAAACTTAAACCTAAACTAAATAAAATAAAATAAACTAAAAATAAACCTAAACCTAAACTAAAAAATAAAACCTAAAAATGAACCTAAAATAAAAACCAAAAACCTAAACCTAAAAAAAAAAATAAATAAAAAAATAACCTAAACCTAAAAAATAAAAAAATAAAACCTAAACCTAAAAAAAATAAAATAAAATAAAACTAACTAAAAAAAAACCTAAACCTAAAAAATAAACTAAGATAAAAAACCTTAACTAAAATAAATAAACTAACTAAATAAAAAAAATAAACCTAAATATAAAAAAAACCCAAATTCATAAAAAATAAACTAAATAAATAAATAAACCTATAAAATAAAAAAAAATAAACCCTAAACCTAAAATAATAAACCTAAATAAACCTAATAAACTAAACTCTAAATAAATAAATAAAATAAAAATAAACCCTAAAAAAAATAAAAAAAACCTAATCATAAACTAAACCCTAAAAAATAATAAAAAAAAAATAAAACCTAAAATAACATAAATAAACATCACCATAACTAACTATAGATCTAAAATATAAACATAATAAACATAAAATAAGATCTAAAATGGTGATTAAAAAATAACAAATGGTGGTGGAAAAATAAAATAAACATCTACTAATATGGTTTTAACCAGAAACTAAAATTAAATTATAAACTATAGAGAACTACTAAAATTTTAACTCTATACTAATTTTAATCTATGTCACCCTAAACCTACACTAAGAAATTGAAAGAAATGTTGAAACATTAAAAAAATAAACTAAACTTAAACTTAAACCCTAAACCTAAACCTAAACCCTAAACCCTAAACCTAAACCTAAAACCCTAAACCCAAAATAAACTAAACCTAAATCCCTTAACCCTAACCCCTAAACCCTAAACCCTAAACCCAAAAAAGCTAAAAACCTAAACCTAAACTAAATAAACTAAAACAAAATAAATAAGAAAACCTAAACCAAAATAATAAAATAAAATAAAGACATAAACTAAAACCTAAACCTAAACCTAAACCTAAAAAGAAAATAAAATAAAAAATAAAAATTAAAATAAAATAAAATAAAATAAATGAAAACCTAAACTAAAAAAAATAAAAACCTAAATAAAATAGAAAATAAACCTAAAATAAAATGAAATAGACCAAAAATAAATTAAAATTAAAACTAAATAAAACCTAAACCTAAAAAAATAAACATAAAATAAAACCTAAAAATAAATAAAAAATAAAACCTAAACCCCAAACAAAAAAAAATAAGTAAACCTAAAATAAAAATAAAATAAACTAAACCTAAACTAAAATAAATTAAACTAAAATAAATAAAACCTAAACCTAAATCTAAAATAAACTAAACCTAAACCTAAACCTAAACTAAATAAAATAAAATAAACTAAAATAAAATTAAACCTAAACTAAAAAATAAAACCTAAAAATAAACGTAAAATAAAAAACATAAACCTAAAAAAATAAAATAAAAACCTAAATCACAAACCTAAAAATAAAAATTAAAACTAAAATCTAAAAAAATAAAATAAAAATAAAACTCAACTAAAAAATAAACCTAAATTAAAAAAATAAACTAAAAAAACCTAAACTAAAACAAATAAACCTAGAATAAATAAATTAAACTAAATAAAAAATAAAATAATCTTAAATAAAAAAATTAAAATAAAATAGACTCAAATAAATAAAATAAACTAAATAAACCTAAACCAACTAGTTTTTTAATTTTAAAAAAACCTAAACCTAAATCCTAAACCCTAAACCCTAAACCCTAAGCTAAACCCTATGCAAACTAAAACCTACAACCTAAACCACAAATTTAAACCCTAAACCCTAAACCCTAAATATCTAAACCATAAATTATAAACCCATAAAACCTAAAACCCTAAACAAACCCTAAACCAAAACCTAAAACCCTAAACCCTAAACCCTAAAACCTAAACACTAAACATACTACAACCCTAAACCTTAAACCCCAAACCCTAAGCCCTAAACCCTAAACTAACCCTAAACACTAAACCCTAAACTAAGCCTAAACCCTAAGAATGGGAAAATCATTGATGGTAGGAACATCACCGTCAACTAGGCTTAGTCTAGATTTGGTGATGGAGGTGAAGGTAGAGGTGCTCTTAGTGTTGGTGGGGATCTAGAGGCCGTGGATATGGTGGTGGTTGGAGTAGTGGTGGTTATGGAGTGGAAGAGATGGAGGTTTCAACCATGGTGATGGTGGAGGGAAAGATCGTGATAGGATATAATATCGCTTTGATGGGAACTGGAGAAACTAAGAATGGCCGATCCGATGCTTATGGAAATGTGTTTATAGTAGATAATTTACTTATCTAGGATTTAATTTGCTATGGATGCTCATTTTTTATTTGTCAAAGTCTAAAACTTCTACTTGATGAAATCAAAAGAAGAAATGTTTAATCAATTTGTTCTATTAAAAAAAACCTTAAACCTTAAACTAAAACTTAAACCCTTAACCTAAAACTAAACCCTAAACCCTAAACCCTAAACCTTAAACCTAAAAACCAAAATCTAACATAAATAAAGCTGAAAAATAAAATAAATAAAAAAACCTAAACCAAAAATAAATAAATAAAACATAAACCAAAACTTAAACCTAAACCTAAACCTAAACATAAAATAAAAATAAAATAAAAAATAAAAACTAAAGTAAAATAAAATAAATAAAAACCTAAACTAAACTAAAAATAAAAAAACCTAAATAAAATAAAAATAAAACCTAAAATAAAAATAAAATAAACATAAAATAAAAAAATTTAAAACTAAATAAAAACCTAAAACTAAAAATAAATTTAAAAATAAAACCTAAAAATAAATAAAAAATAAAACCTAATCCCTAAACCAAAAAATAACCTAAACTAAAAATAAAATAAACCTAAACCTAAACCTAAACATAAACTAAAATAAAATAAACTTAAAGAAATAAAACCTAACCTAAACCTGAAATAAATTAAAATTAAGCCTAAACTAAATAAAATAAAATTAACTAGAAATAAACCTAAAATAAAAATAAAAAATAAAACCTAAAAATAAACCTAAAATAAAACATAAAACCTAAACCTTAAAAAATTAAATAAAAACCTAAACCAAAACCTTAAATAAAAATATGATCAAAATCTAAAAAATAAAATAAAAATAAAACTCAACTAAAAAATAAACCTAAACTTTAAAAAAAACTATAATGAAAAACTTAAACTAAAATTAATAAACCTAAAATAAATAAACTAAACTAAATAAAAATAAAAAATAAACCTAAATAAATTAAAATAAAATAAACAAAAATAAAGAAAAAAGTAAACTAAATAAACCTAAACCTACTAGTTTACTTAATTTTTTTTAAAAAACCCTTAAACCCTAAATCCTAAATCTAAACCCTAAACCCTAAAACTAACCCAAAACCCCATTCCCTAAACCTACAACCCTAAACCTACAACCTTAAAGCCTAAACCCTAAACCCTAAACTCTAAAATCCTAAACCCTAAACCATTAACCCAAAACCCAAAACCCTAAACCCTAAGCCCTAAACCCTAAAACCCTAAACCCTAAACCCTAAACCCTAAAATCCTAAACCATAAAACTCAAAAGTCTAAACCCTAAACCTTAAACCCTAAGCCCTAAAACCTAAACCCTAAACTAAACCTAAATCCTAAGAATGGACAGAACCTTGAAGGCAGGAACATCACTGTAAACTAGGCTTAGTCTAGATATGGCAGTGGAGGCGAAGGTGGAGGCGATGATTATCATAGTGGTGGTGGGGGATCTAGAGGTGTGAATATGGATGGTGGTCGAGTAGTGGTTATGGATGGGAGGAGTGAGGAGGTTACACCATGGTGGTGGCGAGAGAGAGAGAGAGAGAGAGATTGGGATATGATGATCCGCTACCGAGAGAGGGTGGTTGATGGGAACGGAGAAATCAAGAATGACCAATCCAATCTATTATGGAACTATGTCTTTATAGATATTTTTATGTATCTAGGTTTTGATTTGGTTTTATGGGTGCTCATTTTTTTATCTATGTTATCGCTTGTGTCTTGGAAAACTTGGGGTGCTTCTTGGTTGATGAAATCAAAAAGAAGAAATATTGAATATGAATTTGTTCTCTATTAAAAAAAACTTAAACCCTAAACCCCATCCTAAACCCCTAAACCCTAAACTAAAAAATAAACCCTAAACCTAAAACCAAAAAAACCTATACCCTAAACCCTACTAAAAAAAAAACTAAACCAAAACACTAAACCCTAAACCCTAAAACCTAAACCCCAAACCCCTAAACCCTAAACCTAAACCTAAACCTAAACTAAAACCATAAATCCTAAACCTTAAAACCTACAACCCTAAACCCTAAACCCTAAACCCTAAACCCTAAACCTTAAACCTTACACACTAAACCCTAAATTAATCCTAAACCTTAAACCCTAAACTAACTATAAACCCTTACCCTAAACTCTAAACCCTAAACCTTGAATAACGATGTCATTAGGAGTAGATCTAAAGAATGACCTTATGCTAACATAATTATAGTATAATCATAGCTAAAGAAAATGTCTTCAAGAGACTTTCCCTTAACAGTTAGAGATTTGAATACCTAAACCCTAACCCTAAATCATATTATAATATCGTATATTATAGTATAATGTAGCGATATATTTGAGCATGTAGTGATGTGTTTTTTGGAAGTTATAATATGTTTTTAGTATATTATGGTATTGCTATAGTCTATATTAATATAAATCATAAACATATTGATTTAATAAATCGATGAAATTTGTTAAATTTGAAGTTGGAATTAGGTTGTAGTACCAAAGGTATATGCCACTTGTAGTCTAAAAAGTAAGATTTTATGTTCAATACAAATATTATATGTTGTAGCATAGTATAGCATCATATATCATAATATATTATTTTGCACATTTTAAATTCTTTTAGTATTTTCCAATCATGTAGTCGAGCCTACACTAGCAATATTTAAAAAAAAGTTGATTTAGACTTTAAAATGGTGGAATTTGGCCAAATTCATAATAAAGCATGGCATCATAATATATTGTTTCAATTTAAAATATGTAAGCGATACCACTAAAATATATAGTTTTTTATTATTTAGACTAATTTTATGATATTATTTTCTAAGCAATCCCTTGTGATGTGGTATGCAATATAATATAATATAATATAATATGTTATAGTGTATTATAATATAGGATGCCATAACATAGTGTAGCATCATGCATTATAGCATACTATAGGGTATTATTACTTATTATTTAGCATATTTTAGTTTGTTATAGTATGATGTAGTAGAGTTTGTACTTGTATAATTCATAAAAATATTGATTTATAGGCTGAGATGACGGGATTTTGCCAAATTTAAGGTAAGCTTTAGGGAACATCAATGGGGTTGTGCTATGGTGTCATTTCATCAAAAGAATGGAATTTTGCAACCAAAATAAATGTTCATTTTTCAACCAAATTTGATAAATTTTTTTGCTTAAAGTGATTCATTTTAAGGTGTAATGTAAGATAATATATTATATGAAAGCATATTGAAATATAATATACATAATATATATATATATATATATATATATATATATATATATATGAATGTGGTGTGTTACTAAATGTTATTGTACATTTTAGTATGTTTTACTTTTGTTATAATACATTGGGTCAAAACTCAAAAAATGTTAATTTGAAGGTTGAGATGGAAGAATTTGGCCAAATTCATACACACAAGATGCAACACCAAAATTATGCTATTTTGTACCATTTCTAATAGAAAATAACAATTTTACATAAAAAACATTGTTTATATTTTGAGAAAGTTTTATTTGTTCCTTTTAAGTGATTCTAATGAGGTGTAATGTTAGAAAATATATTATATTATAGAAAAATTATAATATAACATCATATAATATAATATAATATAGTGTCTTAATTCACACTATGATTTAGCATGATATTGTATAGTTAGTTTGAGCTTCACCATCATCAAAAAAATGTTGATTACAATGTTAAGATGATGTAATTTGAATGAATACATTGTTAGGCTTTTGGTTGAAGTATTAAATATAAATAAGAGAAGAAATAAGATTTGATGAGACTTCCATGTCAAGGACATGGAGGAGATCGCTAGGGATCACACATGCACTGGATATGTGAGGGGTCTATGTCGAGGGAATAGAAAATGAAAATATATTGGGGATAAGGTTTGAATTTGATTTGATTATATGATTTGTGGAAAGAAGATCTGTTGGGGATAAGAATCTTTAAGCCACCAAGGATTTAGATCGAATTAACTTTAATTTATTTTGTTTTAGTTGATGAGGAGGAATATATACTAGAGATATAGCCTCGAGTCCATTGAGGATCGGGTATATGAACCTTCCACTAGAGAAGCAAGTTCGGTCTATTTGCTAGGGATTGGGATTTGAGTTTGATTTAATAGAATTGTTTGGGGATGTATCTAATGGGGATAAGTGTTTTGTTGGATTTTTTTTGATTTAGACTCTACTAGGGGAGTTGGTTTAAGGTGCCTCCACTGAAGGAGGTTGGTTATGAATTTGATTTGTTTGCTTGACTTATTTATGTATGATTTGGGGCTCCACTAAGGAGAAGGGTGTGATTTAACTCCATTGGAAAAATTAGATTGGGTTTAACTTAATCTGAGTTAATGTATGGACCCTATTGGTATGCGATGGACCCACTGAGAAGAGGTTATATCACCTTGACCTACCTCTTTATAGGGATAGTCTAGGCTTGGGTAAAGCTAGCCAATCTAAGGGGTTATCTTTTGGTGTGCAATGGCTATGCCAGGAAGAAGTTGTAGCAGACTTACATCTTCTAAAGTGAGGAATAATTATTGGGGTGACTAGTTGGATGCACCATAATTCGAACCTAACCTTGGGCTAATTACCGAGTGAACCACCGGGACTTAGAAACTCAAAAAAGTAGTAGATTAATTTTATCTTAATTTCATGTGATTTGATATGGTTTGTTTGGTTTAGTTTGATTTTGAATTTTGGGCATATCCATTAAGGATGTGAGCTCAAATTTGATAGATTTAATTTATGTGGACCATGTCAACGCTATGGATCTATTGAGAAGGGGATATATTAAACTTGTCTATCAGATTTACAAATCCAAAGGGATAGTCTCATGGGGTAGAGCTAGCCAACTAAGGGTTTTTTTCTGTGCGGTTGTCTTGGAAGAAAGTAGCATCTTGCATCTTATAAAATAGGGAATAACTGCTGGGCACAATAAATTAAACCTGACTTAGGGGAGACTACTAAGTGAATACTACTAGGGACTTATATCAACTCAAGAGTAGTCAGGAAATTCCTATAAAGATTTTTGCTAATATTGCCCTAAAGATAGGATACATGCTTGAGAAAAGGTACCACTAGGGGTGTCCTCCTAATCCACAAGTGATTATATATATTTTTTATATGTTTCTATTGGTGTAAGGACCACACGAGAAGGGTTATTGCCTTGACCTATCTGATTTACTAGACCAATGAAGAATCTACACATCCATAGATGGATTCTCCAACCAGAGGGTGGTTCTTAAGAAAGAGGGTCGATAGTATCCCCGGTATAGTCTAAATGCATAAAACATGATCCAAATATAGAGCCCATAGGGGAGGTGCTGCTAGGGGCATTATCTTGAGCCCTAGAAAAGAAAGCTTATAGCCAACTCAAGGAGAAAGTGTAGCAAACTTACATCTGCCATGATTGGTGTATCCTAAGGTGCGAGAACTAACCAACCTTAGGTGTATCCATCGGCATGAGTGGTGTATCTGTCAGTATAGTGAGATTCAACCAACCTAAGGTGCCTATCAGCGTGCAATGATCAATTAGGAAATAAAGCATGTAGGCTTGCAAATTTCCAAGCAGAACTAGTCATCAGAATAGTATCATCGTGGATAGATCTACCCAAGTGACTATTAAGGAGCCGAGGAAGGGGGACAGACTTGAAGTAGTTAGAAGAGAATGAGCTACTAGGGAACTTATCTGACACCTCAAATATACTCAACCCAATCAGTGCATGAAGGCTAATCCAAGAATAAAGCATAGCAAACTCACATCCTCTTAAAATAAAACCAACATAGGTAGCTTACGACCAGTAGGCCTACCAACTAATAAGGTGCTTGTCGAGTGTGAGTGGAAGTAAGACTTACATCCTCTAAACAGAAGACCATGGGGTGACACGCGGAGTAGCCGTCGGCCTACTAAAATATTGAGTGAGTGCCACTTTGGGGATCTCAACTCAGGTAGAGATAAAGATATGTTTATTTTATATGTTTGTGTGTAGTTTTGTTTGTGTTGTGTCGATGAAGGATAGGATATCACTGGTTCCTTACACCTACCTAAACACATCATGGTAGATTCATAAAGAATACTTTCAACATGGAAGAGATTGAATTTGAAATGGAATTTTCATTGATCATAATTATTTTCAAACATGATTTATAATATTTCTTTAAGTAGAGCCCATCGATTGGAAGCATTGGGCGCTCTCCCTTATGATTAATAAGCTGATATGATCCTCCTTGGTAGCCCTTCTTTATGGAAGAAAGGCATTCCCATATGGATTCAAACTTGGCTCCCATCTTGCGATGGGGGATAATTGGCCTCCTCAGAACTAAAATAAGCTCTCCCAGCAAATCTCTAGGATGAACCAACTTGTTGTGAGCTTAAATCATTTTAGCTTTGTACAACGAGGTTTGGCATGCCCATAGTGTCTCCTCCAAACCTTTAAGCTCTTCTAGCCATAACTTGGCATTTTGCTCTGTTGTGATCTTTCTACCCATAGCTATCCTTAGTGATGGGAGTTGGACTTCTAATGGTAGAATGACTTTGGACCCATACACTAAGGAGAAAGAAGTAGGGTTGGAGTTTTACATGTGGTGCGGTAGGCCCATAAGGCTTCTAACTTCTCATACCACTATCACTTATTATTGTCAGTGTCTTTTTAGTATTTGAATGAGAGTTTTTGTTGATGGCTTCTTAAGCCATTTCCCTCGGGTAGTTGATGGTAGAATATCTCCAATCTATGCTATTTCTCTAGGAAAGTTGTTGATCTTGGTGTTATTGAATGTAGTATCATTATCAGATATAATTCATCGAGGCACACTTGAACCTATATGATATGGTTCTAAAATAGAGCATATGACCACTATGAGAAGAATTGCCTTCGCCCATTTGGAAAAGTAGTTAGAAAGCTAAGATGAGCGATGACCCTTAAAAGAAGGAGGATCAATCAAACCCACTTTGGTACCAACTCAAATGGCCATGATGCCAATGTAAGATGTAGAATGTTGGGTGGTTGGTGTAGGACCACATGTATTTGACATTGGCATGCCTAGCATATCCATGCAATCTTTTATAATCAATGGGCCAGTGGTATCTAGTCTCTTGATCTTGGCTTTCATCTTGGACTGATTGGTTGGCTCCAAATCGTTAATTATCTCTGATCTTATGGGCTTTATTGCTAAATAATGTAACCACATATGATCGAAAGATTGCCTGTACAAGACACCATAATAAGATTGTATGAAAGTACTCTCCTTCATCGATGGGTTGGGACTTCTCTTGGTAGCTTGCCTTTATTTAGGTAATCCATGAATGATTTCCTCCAATCTAACTCCTTGTTTTCTTGGAAATGGCAACCTCCCTTCAAGAGGGTACTTTTGATGAGTTCAATATCAATAAGATAAGACTTATCTATTTTGGACCTTTATTGATATGGACTCATCCTCAGAACATGAAAACTCCACAAGCTTGGCTAAGCATACATTACAACATTCTCTCCTCGAGGAATCTTATAAATGGTAACCTCTGATTTGGGCCAACAACTCATGGTTTATGTATGGTAGATGGAGCTTGGGCTTTATAACCTTATAGGACCCATATTTGGTTGATAATTGAATCCAAGAAGATGTTTGATGATTAGTAACGACTAACTCTAGACCAGCAATCAAAGCTTCATATTTGACTTCATTATTGGTGCAAGGATTAGACAGATGATATGAGAATTTCATCACATTGCGATCTGGAGTTAAGAGAACTATTCCTACCCTTCCTTTCCTAGAATAGTAGATAGTGGTTCTTCTCCACTTTGAGAGTGCACCATCAAAGTACATCACCCAGTGACTACTAGTATCCCCTAAGTTCATGATTTGTTCATTGTGGAGATCATCACTAAGAGGAGAGTCACCAGGAAGTAGGTGTGTTGCTAAGAAATCTGCTAGCACTTGTCCTTTCACTGCATAGAGGGGTATGAAAGTAATGTCAAACTGTGAGAGGATTATAGACCATCGTGCCAACCATTGAAATAACATCGGTCGTATCATGAGATACTATAATGGATTGATCCTAGAGATTAAGTTCACATTATGAGGAAGCATGTAGTGTTGTAGCTTTTGGGATGCAAAGATTAAAGCTAAATGCTTCTCAATGGTGGATAATTAGCCTCTAGGGATTAGATGAGGCGAGGTTGTAGAGTGCATTTTCCTTCCCTTCATCATTGGCAACAAAGCACCAAGAGTCATTTAACTAGTAGTGTAAAGTATGAGTGGCTTGCGAGATAGGAGCTACTAGAATGCATCATCGGTGTAATGTCTTTGAAGGCATGCTCACACTTGTCATCCTACTTGAACTTGACATCCTATTTGACAAATGTTGAGAATGGATGACATCTTTTCGATAGGTTGGATATAAAGCTATTTAGATACACCAACCACCCTTGGAATGATCTGAGTTGAGTTAAACTATTTGGGGGTGGCATTTTTAATATCACATTGATCTTCTCTATATTGATTTCAATTCCCAAGTGTCGGACAAAAAATAGAAGGAATTTCCATGAAACTACTACGAATGCACTTTAGGGGTTCATTTGAGGTTAAATTATCTTAAATATTCAAAGTACTCTCAAGTCAAAAGATGGTCTTCTTTTCTCTACATGAGATCATCAACATATCGACTTGATGATGAATGAGTTCATTAAAGATTCAAGTCATAGCCATATGTTGGCAATTTTAAGGCTGAAAGGCATGACCTTATAACAATAGATTCTAATCGGGGTTCTAAAAGTAATGTTTCTTTCATCTTAAGGGGCCATCTTTATTTGGTTATATTTAGATGAGCCATCCATGAAGAAAGAAGATGAGATTTGGCATTCACCATTATAAATAAATAATAAAAATAAAATCAAAACTTAAACTAAAACCTAAACCTAAACATAAAAAATAAAATAAATTATAATGTAAAAATAAACTAAATAAAATAAAGAAAGACTAAACTAAACTAAAAAAATAAAATAAACTAACAATGAAAACTATATAAAATAAAAATTAAACCTATAATAAAATAAAATAAAACTAAATAAAACCTAAACTATAAACTGAAAAATATAACCTAAAATACATAACAAATAAACCAAACCATAAAATAAAGATAACCTAAAATAAATGTAGCGAAACCCAACAAAACTAACAAAAAAAATAAACTTAAATAAAACAAACTAAACCTATACTACTAATCACAATAAATTAAATTAAATAAAAAATAAACTCCCACTAAAAAAATAAAAATAATCAAAAAGACATAAAATATCTAAAATGAATATAAAAATTAAAATCTACTAAAAATAAAAATTAAATAAACTAAACTAAAAATACAAACTCTTAACATAAAAATAAATAAACTAAATAAATAACTAAAATAACAAAATTTAAAATAATGATTAAATAAAAATACATAATAAAATAAAAAAAAATAATAAAATAAATAAACATTTTTAACTAAAATACAAAGATTATAAAATTTCTTAATACCAACCTCAAACTCTGACTCACAGACCTACCCTAACATAAACTTACCTTAATACTAAACTTAAACACTAAAACCTAAAACACAAATAAAAATAACCTACCTAAAATAAATAAATAAGATAAGAAAAACAAGAATGTGTGCATACTCTATATCTTTAAAATAAATACCTTAAGATAATAAATACTAGATAATAATGGACCTATTAAAAAATAAAACTAAATAATATAAATAACTAAATAACCCTACTTTTGCTTTTTTAAATCTCTCCACTAAACAATGACTAAAATATACTCACCCCTCTCCTGACCACTCCCTAATGAACTATCCCTGAGACTCTTTTCACCCACCAAGACCCTACCCACTAATTAAACCACACCACAAAAACCCTGACCATCTGAGCCACTCTATACTAAATAACCATGATAAACCATCCTATCACTACACTACTACTACTTTCCACTACCCAAATTCTATCCAACCTAAAAAAGCCCTGAAATAACCAAAACCAAACTTTGTCTACTAAATATCAAAATAAATAATAAACTACCTATAAATAAAATAAAATTAACCAAACTAAAACTTCTACAAAATAAAATACATGAAAATAATCATGAAAATAAATAACTTAAAATAAAATAACTAAAATAATAAATCTATGATTAAACTAAATAAACCTAAAATAAAAATTCTAAAACTAAAATGTAAAATAATAAATAAATAAAAAAAAAAAAAATAAAGCTAAAATAAAACTTAAACTTAAAGTAAACTAAAAATAAATAAAAAAATAAAACTTAAACCTAAAATTAAATAAAATAAAATAAACTAAAATAAACCTATAAACTAAAAATAAAACCTAAAATGAACCTAAAATAAAAAACCAAAAAAAAAACCTAACTTAAAAATTCAAAATAAAACATCAACTAAACCTAAAATAAAAAATAAAATAAACCAAAAATAAAATAAAATAAAACTCAATAAAATATTCTAAAACCTAAAAATACCAAGATAAAACCCAACTAAAATAAAATAAGTAACTAAATAAAAAAAAAAATAAACCTAAATATAAAAAAAAACTAAATTCATAAAAATAAACTAAAATAAAATAAAATAAATATAATCTTCTAATTGAAGAAAACATAAACCCTAAAAAAGAACCCAAATAAAACCCCAAATCTAAAAAACTTACAACTCTACCAAACTCTAAAAAAACCACAAACCACAGATCTAAACCAATCAAAATTCTAAACACAAACCTCAATTAAACCAAAATAAATAAACCTTAAGCCTAAACTAACCCTAAAACTAGAATTAACATTGATTAACATCACCATCAACTAGACTTCTAGATCCCAGTAGTGAGGCAAATAGGCTGATTGTCCTTGATAGTGGTTGATAATCAAATCTTTGGTGGATATGGAGATGGTGGTAGCAATGGTGATTATGTAGGTGGGAAGTGATGATTATAGCCATGGTGGTGGTGGAAGAAATTAGAAATATGATGATCTTACTACTCATGAATTGGTTTTGATAACTAAGAATTCCGATCACTTATGGTATGTCTTTATAGTAGAGAAATCTACTTATCTAAGGATTTTAATTTGCTCTATGGGTACAATTTTAATCTATGTCAGTGTCTTAGAAAACTTGGGTGCTAGTTTGAGAATGAAAAGAAGAAATGTTGAATATGAATTTGTTCTCTATTAAAAAAAACTTAAACCTAAATTAACTTAAACCTAAACCTAAAATAAACTAAACCCTAAAAACCTAACCCAAACCCAAAATCTAAAACCTAAAACCCTAAATCCTAAATTAACTAACCCAAAACCCAAACCCAAACCCTAAAAAAATAAAAACTAAACTAAATGAAACTAAAAACAAAATAAATGAAAACTAACCAAAATAATAAAATAAAATAAAGACATAAACTAAAACCTAAACCTAAACTAAACCTAAAATAAAATAAAAAATAAAACTAACTAAAATAAAATAAAATGAAACCTAAACTAAAATAAAAAAAAATCCTAAATAAAATAAAAATAAACCAAAAATAAAAAATGAAATAAAAAAATAAATTAAAATTAAAACTAAATAAAAAACTAAACCTAAAAATAAACATAAAATAAAACCTAAAATAAATAAAAAAATAAAACCTAAACCCCAAACAAAAAAAAAAAAACAAACTAAAATAAAATAAATAAACTTAATAAACTAAAATAAATTAAACTAAAATAAATAAAACCTAAACCTAAATCTAAAATAAACTAAACCTAAACCTAAACTAAACCAAATAAAATAAACTAAAAAATAAATTAAACTAAATAAAAATAAACCTAAAATAAATAAAATAAAAAAAAACATAAACTAAAATAAAATAAAAACCTAAACCTAAACCTAAAATAAATTAACTAAATAAAATAAAATAAATAACTCATAAAAAATAAACCTATTAAAAATAAACTAAATAAATAAAAAATAAATTACTAAAAAAATAAATAATCTTAATAAATAAAATAAATAAATAAATAAAAACTAAAATAAACTAAATTTGCTTATTTTTAAAAACTACCATAAATCCTAAACCACACCCTATAAATCCCAACTAACTATACCCTACTATCTCCCAAGTACTGATAAAAAATAAGCTAATACCAGACTCAAAAACCCTACCTACCCTAAATCCTAACCCTGACCCTAAACTAAACTAAACCTGACCTAGACCTTAAACCCCAAACCTAAGCCACAAACTAAATAATAAATAAACATAAATAAACTAAGCTAAACCCTAAGAATAAAATCATTGATGGTAGGAACATCAATCAACAGGCTTGGTAATATGGAGGTGAAGGTAATGACAGTGTTGGTGGTGGATCTAAATATGAAGGTGGTGGTGGAGTAGTGGTGGTATAAACGATGGAGGTTCAACCATGGTGATGGTGGAAAAGATCAATATGATGGCAATATATGATAAGAAAGAAAGAATGGGATGATCTACTATGGAATTATGTGGTAAGATAAACTTATTTAATTTAAATTTATAATGGATGCTCATTTTTTATCGATCATTGATGACTTAAAAAAACTTAGCTACTTGTTGATGAAATCAAAGAAGAAATGTTTAATAATTTATTCTCTAAAAAAAACCTAAACCTTAAACTAAAATAAACCCTTAACCTAAAAACTAAACCCTAAACCCTAAACTAATAAACCTAAAACAAATCTAACATAAATAAAAATAAAAAATAAAATAAATAAAAAATAAAACCAAAATAAATAAAATAAAACATAAACAAAATAAATAAATAAACCTAAACATAAAATAAAAATAAAATAAAAAAATAAAAACTAAAGTAAAATATAATAAATAAAAACCTAAACTAAACTAAAAATTAAAAAACCTAAATAAAATAAAAATAAAACCTAAAATAAAAATAAAATTTACATAAAATAAAAAAATTTAAAACTAAATAAAATAAAACTATTAAATGATTTAAAAATAAAACCTAAAATGTAAAAATAAAATATCCTAAACCAAAATACCTAAACTAAAAAAATAAAAAAATAAACTAAACTAAAATAAACTAAATAAATAAACTTAAAGAAATAAAACCTAACTAAAAATAAATTAAAATTAAGCTATAAATAAATAAAATTAAAAATAAACCTAAAATAAATAAAATAAACCTAAAATAAACCTAAAATAAAACATAAAACCTAAACCACAAAATTAAATAAAACCTAAAATAAAAAATAAAATGATCAAACTAAAATAAAATAAAATAAAACTCAACTAAAATAAACTAACTTTAAAAAAACTATATGAAACTTAAACTAAATTAATAAACCTAAAATAAATAAACTAAATTAAATAAAAAAATAAACCTAAATAAAATAAAATATAAAATAAAGAAAAAAATAAATAAACTAAAACTACTGGTTTACTTAATTTTTAAAAAAAAAACCAAAGCCAAACCTAAACCTAAACTAAACCCTAAAACTAACTAAACCCCACAAACTGACCCTAAACCTACAACCTTAAACCCTAAACCTAAACCTAAAACCACAAACCAAAAACTAAAAAACCCAACCCCAACCCAAACCTAACCACAAACCACAAACCCTAAACCCCAAATCCTAAACCTAAAACTAAATTCTAACCTAACCAAACCCAGCACTAAAACCCAAACCCTAAACTAACCTAAATAGAATGGAGAACTTGAAGAACATCAAACTAGGCTTCTAGATGGTGGAGGGAAGGTGGAGGCGATGATTATCATAGTGGTGGTGGGGATCTAGAGGTTGGTGAATGGAATAGTGTTGAGTAGTGGTGGTTATGGGGTGGGAGGGGAGGTTACACCATGGTGGTGGTGGAGAGAGAGAAGAGATGATATGATGGAAGATCAGCTACTGAGGGTGGTTGATGAGCTGGAGAAATGAGCGATCCAATCTGCATTATGGGTATGTCTTTATAGTAGAATTTTATCTAGGGTTTTGATTGCTTTATGGGTGCTCATTTTATCTATGTTATGCACTGTCTTCTTGGGGTGCTTCTTGGTTGATGAAATAAAAGAAGAAATATTGAATATAATTTATTCTCTATTAAAAAACTTAAACCCAAAACTAAACCCTAAACCCTAAATTAAAAATAAACCAAAACAAACTAAAACCCTACCAAAACCCACCATAAAATCCTAAACCTAAACCTAAAACCCTAAACCCTAAACCTAAACCTAAAATAAACCTAAACTAAAACCTAAACCCAAACCTAAAACCATAAATCCTAAACCTAAAACCCTACAACCCAAACCACAAACCCAAACCAAAAAACCAAACCACACACTAAACCCTAAATTAATAAAATAAACCCTAAACTAGTAAATTAAAATAAAAAAATGAGTAATAGATTATCTTATATAGTATAATCATAGCTAAAGAAAATGTCTTCAAGAGACTTTCCTTGATTAGAGATTTGAATACCTAAACCTAACCCAAATCATATTATAATATATATTATAGTATAATGTAGCATCATATATTTGAGCATGTAGTGATGTGTTTTTGGATGTTATAATATGTTTGAAATGTTTTAATATATTATGGTATTGTAATTCTATATTAATATAAATCATAAAATATTGATTTAATAAATCAGATAATGAAATTTGTTAAATTTGAAGTGAATTAGGTTGTAGTACCAATGGTGTGCTATGGCACTTGTTGTCTAAAAAGTAAGATTTTATGTTCAATAAATATTATATGTTGTAGCATAGTATAGCATCATATATCATAATATATTTTGCATTTTAAATTCTTTTAGTATTTTTCCAATCATGTAGTCGAGCCTACACTAGCAATATTTAAAAAAAAGTTGATTTAGACTTTAAAATGGTGGAATTTGGCCAAATTCATAATAGGTAAAGCATGACATCATAA
Source organism: Cymbidium sinense (assembly GCA_021442155.1). Lineage (NCBI taxonomy): Eukaryota > Viridiplantae > Streptophyta > Magnoliopsida > Asparagales > Orchidaceae > Cymbidium > Cymbidium sinense. The sequence goes on along the minus strand of JAKCPB010001422.1, from coordinate 73,755 downwards.
TATTTTGTTTAAATTTAAAATATGTAAGCGATACCACTAAAATATATAGTTTTTTATTATTTAGACTAATTTTATGATATTATTTTCTAAGCAATCCCTTGTGATGTGGTATGCATATAATATAATATAATATAATATGTTATAGTGTATTATAATATAGGATGCCATAACATAGTGTAGCATCATGCATTATAGCATACTATATGTGTACTTATTATTTAGCATATTTTAGTTTGTTATAGTATGATGTAGTAGAGTTTGTACTTGTATAATTCATAAAATATTGATTTATAGGAGATGAGAGATTTGGCCAAATTTAAGGTAAGCTTTAGGGAACATCATTGGGGTGTGTTATGGTGTGTCATTTAATCAAAAGAATGGAATTTTGCATCCAAAATAAATGTTCATTTTCAACCAAATTTATAATTTTTTGCTTAAAGTGATTCATTTTAAGGTGTAATGTAAGATAATATATTATATGAAATCATATTGAAATATAATATACATAATATAACTTACATATATATATATATATATATATATATATATATATATGAATGTGGTGGTGTGTTACTAAATATTATTATACATTTTAGTATGTTTTACTTTTGTTATAATACATTGGGTCAAAACTCACAAAATGTTAATTTGAAGGTTGAGATGGAAGAATTTGGCCAAATTCATGGCACACAAGATGCAACACCAAAATTATGCTATTTTGTACCATTTCTAATAGAAAAATAACAATTTTACATCAAAAAATGAACACATATTTTGAGAAAATTTTTATTTTTTGTTTCTTTTAAGTGATTCTAATGAGGTGTAATGTTAGAAAATATATTATATTATAGAAAATTATAATATAACATCATATATATAATATAATATAGTGTCTTAATTCACACTATGATATGTTTAGCATGATATTGTATAGTTAGTTTGAGCTTGCACCATCATAAATCAAAAATTGTTGATTACAATGTTAAGATGATGTAATTTGAAAGAATACATTGTTAGGCTTTTGGTTGAAGTATTAAAGGTGTATACATAAGAAAATAAGATTTGATGAGAATTCCATGTCAAGGACATGGAGGGAGATCACTAGGGGATCACACATGCTATGTGAGGGTCTATGTGAGGGAATAGAAAAGAAAATATATTGGGGATAAGGTTTGAATTTGATTTGATTATATGATTTGTGGAAAGATCATTGGGGATAAGAATCTTTAATCCACAGGATTGATAATGACTTTAATTTATTTTGTTTTAGTTGATGAGGAGGAATATATACTAGAGATATGGGCTCATGAGGATCGGGTATATGAACCTTCCACTAGAAGCAAGTTGGCATCTTGGGGATTGGGATTTGAGTTTGATTTCATAGATTGTTTGGGGATGTATCTAATGGGGATAAGTGTTTGTTGGATTTCTTTGATTTAGACTCTACTGGGGAGTTGGTTTAATTTGGCTCCACAGGAGGTTGGTTTGAATTTGTTTGCTTGACTTATTTATATATGATTTGGGGCTCCACTGGAGAAGGGTGTGATTTAACTCCATTGGAAAATTAGGGTGGGTTTAATTTAATGAGTTAATGTATGGACCCTATTGGTGTCGATGGAGAAGAGTTATATCACTTACCTCAAGTTTATAAATCCAGGGATAACTTATTTGGGGTAAAACTAGCCAACCTAAGGGGTTATCTTTTGGTGTGCAATGATTTATGCAGGAAGAAGTAGCAGACTTACATCTTCTAAAGTGAGGAATAATTATTGGGGTGACTAGTTGGATGCACCATAATTGAACTAACAGAGGCTCTTGAGTGAATTTGGGGACTTATGTCAACTCAAAAGTAGTTAGGATTAATTTTATTATAATTTCATGTGATTTGATATGGTTAGTTTTGATTAGTTTAATTTTGAAATTTGGGCATATCCATTAAGGATGTGAGCTTGGTCAAATTTGATAGATTTAATTTATGGACCATGTCAATGTGCTATGGATCTATTGAGAAGGGGATATATTAAACTTGTCCTATCTGAGATTTACAAATCCAAAGGGATAGTCTACTGGCCATGGGGTAGAGCTAGCCAACATAAGGGGTTGCCTTTTGGTGCAATGCTAGAAGAAGGCATAGGACTTACATCTTCTAAAATAGGGAATAGCTGGGGGTGTTGGTCGACTTAGGGACTACTGAGTGAATGCTTTGGGGACTTATATCAACTCAAGTAGTAGTGATTCCTATAGTTTTTTACTTGCCCTAAAGATAGGATACATGCTTGGGAAAAGGTACCACTAGGGTGTCCTCTAATCCACAAGTGAATATATATTTTTTTATATGTTTCTATTGGTGTATGCGAGGACCACGAGAAGGGGTTATGTGACTTGACCTATCTCAGTTTACTAGACCAATGAAGAATCACATCCGATGGATTCTCCAACCACAGGGTGGTTACTAGAAAGGGAACTTGTCGATAGTAATCCGGGTATGTCTAAATGCATGTAAAGGATGTGATCCAAATATAGAGCCCATAGGGAGGTGCTTTAGGGGCATTATCTTGAGCCCTAGAAAGAAAGCATAGCCAACTCAAGGAGAAAGTGTAGCAAACTTACATCGCCATGATTGGTGTATCTAAGGTGCGAGAACCAACCTAAGGTGTATCCATGCATGAGTGGTGTATCTGTCTAGTGAGAACAACCAACCTAAGGTGCTATCGGTGCAATGATCAATCTAGAAAGAAAGCATGTAGGCTTACAAATTTCCAAGGAACTATCATCGAATAGTCTCATCATTGGGGGGATATCTTGTTACCTAGGGACTCTAAGCGGGAGCCCAGGAAGGGCGGACCAGACTTGAAGTAGTTAGGAGAGAAGAGCTACTAGGGACTTATCCTAAACCTCAAATATACTCAATGGTGCATGAAGGCTAATCCAAGAAGAAAGCATAGCAAACTCACATCCTCTTAAAAAGCCAACATGGGTAGCTTACGACCCACATGAGGCCTACCAAACTAAGGTGCTTGTCGATAGTGGAAGTAAGGAAGGAAAGCATAGAAGACTTACATCCTCAAACAGAAGACCATGGGGTGACACACTAGCGGTAGCACGTCGACCACCTAAAGTAATCTTGAGTGAGTGCCACTTTGGGGCATTATCTCAACTTCAGTAGCCAAGATAAAAGATATGTGTTTATTTTATATGTTTGTGTGTAGTTTTTGTTTGTGTTGTGTCAATGAAGGATAGGATATCACTCAGGTTCCTTACACCTTCCCTAAACACATCATGGTAGATTCGTAAATAAGAATACTTTCAACATGGAAGAGATTGAATTTGAAATGGAATTTTCATTGATCATAATTATTTTCAAACATGATTTATAATATATCTTTTATGTAGAGCCCATCGATTGGAAGCATTGGCTCTCCCTTATGATTAATAAGGCATATGATCCTCCTTGGTAGCCCTTCTTTATGGAAGAAAGGCATTCCCATATGGATTCAAACTTGGCTCCCATCTTGCGATGGGGGATAATTGGCCTCCTCAGAACTAAAATAAGCTCTCCTACATGCAAATCTCTAGGATGAACCAACTTGTTGTGAGCTTAAATCATTTTAGCTTTGTACAACTTGAGGTTGTGGTATGCCCACAAGTGTCTCTCCTCCAAACCTTTAAGCTCTTCTAGCCATAACTTGGCATTTTGCTCTGTTGTGATCTTTCTACCCATAGCTATCCTTAGTTATGGGAGTTGGACTTCTAATGGTAGAATGACTTTGGATCCATACACTAAGGAGAAAGAAGTAGACTGAGTTGGAGTTTTACATGTGGTGCGGTAGGCCCATAAGGCTTCAACTAACTTCTCATACCACTATCACTTATTATTGTCAAGTGTCTTGTTTAGTGTTTGAATTAGAGTTTTGTTGATGGCTTCTGCTAAGTCATTTACCCTCGGGTAGTTGATGGTAGAATATCTCCAATCTATGCTATTTCTCTAGGAAAGTTGTTGATCTTGGTGTTATTGAATGTAGTATCATTATCAGATATAATTCATCGAGGCACACTTGAACCTATATATGATATGGTTCCTAAAATATTTGAGTGCAAGCTAAGCTATGACCACTATGAGAAGAATTGCCTTCGCCCATTCGAAAAAGTAGTTAGAAGCAGTTAAGATGAACTGATGACCCTTAAAAGAAGGAGGATCAATCAAACCCACTTTGTCGGTACCTTAACGCTCAAATGGCCATGATGCCAATGTAAGATGTAGAATGTTGGGTGGTTGGTGTAGGACCACACCGTGTATTTGACATTGGCAACATCGCCTAGCTATATCCATGCAATCTTTTATAATCAATGGACAGTGGTATCCGAGTCTCTTGATCTTGGGTTTCATCTTGGACTAGATTGGTTGGATCCAAATAATCGTTAGTGTACCTCGTTACGATCTTATGGGCTTTGTGCTTGTCTAAATAATGTAACCACATATGATCGAAAGATTGCCTGTACAAGACACCATAATAAGATTGTATGAAAGTACTCTCAGCTTCATCTGATACGGTTAGGACTTCTCTTGAGCTAGCTTGCCTTTATTTAGGTAATCCATGAATGATTTCCTCCAATATAACTCCTTGTTTTTCTTGGAAATGGCAACCTCCCCTTCAAGTCAGTACTTTTTGATGTGTTCAATATCAATAAGGGATAAGACTTATCTATTTTGGACCTTTATTGATATGGACTCATCCTCCGAACATGAAAACTCCATGGCAAGCTTGGCTAAGGCATACATTACAACATTCTCTCCTCGAGGAAGCTTATAAATTGTAACCTCTAGGATTTGGGTCAACAACTCAATGGTTTATGTATGGTAGCATTGGAGCTTAGGCTTTATAACCTTATAGGACCCAACAAATTGGTTGATAATTAGCTGAGAATCCCCGAAGATGCTAATATTCTGAATGATTAGCGTAACGACTAACTCTAGACCAGCAATCAAAGCTTCATATTTGACTTCATTATTGGTGCAAGGATTAGACATGATGATATGAATTTCATCACATTGATCAGTTAGAGAACTATTCCTACCCTTCCTTTCCTAGAATAGTAGATAGTGGTTCTTCTCCACTTTGAGAGGATGTACCATCAAAGTACATCACCCAACAGTGACTACTAGTATCCCCTAAGTTCGTGATCTGTTCATTGTGGAGATCATCACTAAGAGGAGAGTCACCGAAGTGGGTGTGTTGCTAAGAAATGCTAGCCGCTTGTCCTTTCATAGAGGGGTAAGGTAATGTCAAATTATGGACCATCATTGCCAACCATTCAAATAACATTCATATCATGAGAGATCTATATGGATTGATCACATTAAGTTCTTATAGAATGTAGCTTGTTGTAGCTTTTGGGATGCAAAGATTAAAGCTAGGCAATGCTTCTCAATGGATGGATAATTAGCCTCAGTAGGGATTAGATGAAGGCTGAGGTTGTAGAGTGCATTTTCCTTCCCTTCATAATTAGCTTGGGCCAACAAAGCACCAAGGGAGTCATTTAACGTAGTAGTGTAAAGTATGAGTGGCTTGCCCGAGATAGGGGCTACTAGAATCGGCAGCGTCATCAGGTAATGCTTGATGTCTTTGAAGGCATGCTCACACTTGTCATCCTACTTGAACTTGACATCCTATTTGACAAATGTTGAGAATGGATGACATCTTTTCGATAGGTTGGATATAAAGCTATTTAGATACACCAACCACCCTTGGAATGATCTGAGTTGAGTTAAACTTTTAGGGGGTGGCATTTTTAATATCACATTGATCTTCTCTATATTGATTTCAATTCCCAAGTGTCGGACAAAAAATAGAAGGAATTTCCATGAAACTACTCTGAATGCACACTTTAGGGGGTTCATTTGAGGTTAAATTATCTTAAATATTCAAAAAGTACTCTCAAGTCAAAGAGATGGTATACCTTTTCTCTACTTTTGACCACGAGATCATCAACATAACACTCGACTTGATGATGAATGAGTTCATTAAAGATTCAAGTCATAGCCCACTGGTATGTAGCAACGGTAATTTTAAGGCTGAAAGGCATGACCTTATAACAATAGATTCTAATCAGGGTTCTAAAAGTAATGTTTCTCTCATCTTAAGGGGTCATCTTTATTTGGTTATATTTAGATGAGCCATCCATGAACGAGAAGACTACATGAGATTTGGCAATGTTCACCATTAGCTATGAGATTGGTAGTGAAAATTCATCTTTTGGACATGTCTTATTTAAATCCTTAAAACTGACGCATATGTCAATTTGGCCATTCTTTTTCTTAAATGGGATGATGTTGGCTAACCAGGTAGGGTATTTTTCTTCCCGAATGAAGCTAGCATCAATTAATTTCTTGACATCATAAATGACCTGTTGTTCTATGTCTAATCGCATGCGTCTAGGAGCTTGCATGATAAGGTTAGCAGCAGGCTCTATTGCTAGTTTATGGAACATTCGAGGAAATCGAGCATCTCTTCATAACTTAATGCAATGCAGTCCTTAAACTAAGTCAATTACCTAACAAAGTCATTAGTTTCAATTTCATTCAACAAAGAACTGATGTATGTCGGGCATGGATCTTCTTCTATTCTTAAGTTAATTTCCTTGAGCTTGTTGATGGTTGACTTGATCTCTTCTTATAACTCTAGGGGTGCATCTTTGACTTCAAAATCATCTGGATCATTTGAAGTTTCTAACAGTCCTCATATGAGTTAATGTGATTTGAAAAGAACCTATTAGATTCCAAAGATTGGTGATGACTAGCGTAATTGTCATCATCGACTAGACCCACTTGTAATGAATCCTAGTCCGATCTTGATTGAGAGCTTTTGCATTTGTTCTTCCATATTCTTTCAAAGTAGTAGCGACGTGCTTTGACCAAGTATGGGATTAACCCTTTCATTGCTAAATTATGAACACAAGGAAAGTACTAATCAAAAAAGGCAATTATATTAAATCTTTATATGAATCATCCTCAAGTTCTATATCAACTTCTTTACTTGAGGATGATGCTCCCAGAATGAACCTCTGGGTCTTCACACCTATGGATGACTTAGGGGCTTCTTTAACTACCAAACCCTCAGCTTTTTGAGGGGAAAGTGTGGTTAGAGCTAAGGTTCCCAACTGATACCTAACGATTTCACATATAGACTTAGATACACTTATTCTTTTTCTTTGGAGCCGATCTTCATGCTATTCTCGGCTCACCTCGAAAATCTACTATTGAGAAGAAAGGTGTGCTAATGATATAAGATTCATCCTATGAACTAGATTCTAAGTCTATATGGATAGAAGGTGTACTCAGTAGGCTGGGACATATCTTCTATTGGGTGAATAAGGAACTTTTCCACCCACGGATAGCCTCTGGCGGCCTCTTCCTGAGGTGGGTCATCCTACCTATGTTGAATGGAGTAACGTGGGTGGAATGTCAGGCTCCACTTCCTCTTTTGAGTCTATTTTCACTCTCTTTTATTTTATTTATCATTTTCTCTTTTCTTTTCTTTTTCTTTTTCTCTTTCTTTTTTTCTTTTCTTTTTCTTTTCTTTTTAAAGTTTGGCCAAGTTCACTAGAATAGACTTGTTGATTTTGAGGGAGGTAGTAAGATGCATCCTCATATATGCCGACCTCATGAACTATAAATGACTTGAGATATCCTTTGACATAGTAGACGATCCCACCTCTCTCAAACTTCATGCATTGATGTAGAGGGGATGGAACTTTTTGTTCTCGTGTATCCATGGTATTCGAAGCCAAGCATTGAAAGATGTATCCGAGTCTATAATGTGAAACTTGGCTTCAGTCTTCCAATCAACCATATCCAAGGAAAACACAATAGATAGGCACATTGATCACACTTTTGGAGTCGCGGTTCAATCTTTCCATCTCTTAGGAGTCTTCTAGATAAGACTTCTCTAGTCATAAGACTCTTCTAACAATTAGTTAAACACTTAACTTTAAGCCTAAAATACTTAGATGGGTTAACCATAGGATTAGGTTGCCTTATGGATTAAGATAATCCTACCTACAACCCAATCCATGTTCACCACCAAACCTCAAGTTCAATTCAAACATAAAATTCAAATCAAATCTAAACCCAAAATCCAAAACCAAATGATTGAAGCCCATGATCAAATCTACTTCTTCACAAGACATATGTATCCCATGGACTTAGCCAAATCTTAATCCAAATCAATACAAAATTAATTAATTTTCTTATAATCAATTTATATCTTCAATCATCTTCTAATATATCAAATACAAAATGTAAATCAAATCTAAATTCAAAATCAAAACTAAATCAAAACACTTCTCTTGACCTATCCATGGACTTAGCCAAATCTTAATCCAAATCAAGTTAAACTCAATTGATTTTCTCACAAATCAATCCATATTTTCGATAATCTTCCAAATTTAAAAAAATATACATTTAAATCATCAAAACTAAATCAAATAAAATCAAAACTTAAGCCACATGACTCAACCCATGGACTTAGCCAAATTCTTCATTCCAAAATTCAATTGATTTTCTCATGAATCAATCATACCTTCAATCATATTCACAAATATAAATGAAATCTACAATCATCAAGCCAAACCAAAATCAACCCAAGTCAAACCTAATTTAACCTTTTGACTTGAAATGTTCAAATGAACCAAAACCCATTTGAACTGCCATTGCAATTGAATTTTTATATCAATCCCAAATCTACATATAAACTCAACTAAATCAAACTTAACCCAAAATCAGCCAACTAAACTTAATTAGTCCACTTGACCCAAAGTGGCCAATTTGACCTATTTGAGCCAAGTTCTAATCCTACCCAAATTTGATTAAGCTAAGCTCATCAAAATCTCTCATCATGATTGTTGATCACCCTATGTTGATCAGTTATCACAAATTGTGTCAAACCAAGTCAACTTGGTCATTTGACCAAGTCAACCCCTTAACCCATATGAACCCAAACTAGCCAAATTGCAACCTAAGCCAAATCCCTTCAAACCGGTGATTCATACCAAATAAAAATCAATATTTGAATATAACTTGACCTTCAATTGAGTCTAACAAAACCCAATTAGCCCTCTTGACCCAAATTGACCTCAATTGACCTAAAAGACTAAATTAGATCAAATCAAATTATAAACCAAATTTATTGCACCAAACCAAATTCATACCAAACCAAGTTCAATTCCAAATTGATTGTTGAAGTTGACCAAAGCCATGATTGGACCCAATTGAACCCAACTGACCTACTTAGCCCAAATTGACCTAAAGATTCAACTTGGCCAAACAAATGCAAAATAATTGAAACCAAACCATACAATCATCTTCAATTGGTCAACTAAACCTGATACCCTAACCCTAAACCCTAAGCTAACCCTAAACCCTAAAAACCATAAACCCTAAAGCCCAAACACTAAACCTTAAACCCTAAACCCTAAACCCTAAAAACCTAAACCTAAACTAAATAAAACCTAAAATAAAATAAATAAATTAAACCTTAAACCTAAATAAAATAAAATAAAATAAAACCTAACTCTAAAACCTAAACCTAAACCTAAAAAATAAAATAAAATAAACTAATAATAATAAACTAAAATAAAATAAATAAAACCTAAACTAAGCTAAATAATAAAAATAAACCTAAGATAAAAAAACCTAAATAAAATAAAACTTAAATGTAAAATAAAAAAAACTAAAAAAATTAACCTAAAAATAAATAAAAAATAAAAACTAAAACCTAAACTAAAAAAAAACCTAAACCAAACAAAAATAAACTAAACTAAAATAAATTAAACTAAACCTAATACTCAAAAAACTAAGCCTAAACCTAAACCTAAACCTAAACTAAATAAAATAAAATAAACTAAAAATAAACCTAAACCTAAACTAAAAAATAATACCTAAAAATAAAATAAAAACTTAAAACCTAAACCAAAAAATAAAATAAAAAAACCTAAACCTAAAAAAAATAAAACCTAAACCTAAAAAATAAAATAATAATAAACTCAACTAAAATAAACCTAAACCTAAAATAAATTAAAATAAAAAACCTAAAAATAAATAAACATAAAATAAATAAACTAAACTAAACAAAAATAAAAAAAAAATAAACCTAAAAAAAATTTAAATAAATAAAAAATAAACTAAATAAACAAAATAAATCTAAACCAACTGGTTTACTTAATTTTAAAAAATGATAAACCTAAAATCCTAAACCCTAAACCCTAAACCCTAAACCCTAACCCCAAACCCTAAACACTAAAAACATAAACCCTAAAACCCTAACCCTAAACAATAAACCATAAACCCTAAACCCTAACCCTAGACCCTAAACCCTAAACCCTAAACCCTAATCCTAAACCTAAAATAACTAATAAATTAAAAAATAAACCTAAACAAAAACCTAAACCCTAGGAATGGGCAAAAGCTTAACTACAGGAACATCATCACAACCGCTCCCTAGATCAGCGGAGGCTGGGCGAGAAGGTTATCACAAAGTGGTGGTGGGGATCTAGAGGTCTTGGTAAAATGGATGTGGTGGTCGAGTAGTGGTGGTTATGCAGATGGGAGGCATGAGGTTACAACCGCGGTGGTGGCAGGGAGATCGAGGATATGATGGTGGATCGCTACTGAGAGGTCTGGTTTGATGGGAACCAAGAAAAAAAAGAACTGGACATGATCTACTACTTATGGAAATGTGTGTCTTTACATTAGAGAGTTTCTAGTATCTAATTATTTGCATGAATGCTCATTTTTATCTTTGTCATATGTGTCTAATTGTGTTGGTTGATGAAACCAAAAAGAAGAAATGTTGAATATGAATTTATTCTCTATTATAAAAAAACCAAAAACCTTAAACCCTAAACAAAACCTTGAAACCTAAACCTAAAACCTAAACCCTTCACCCTAAACCTCAAAAACCTTAAACCCTAAATACTAAAACTCTAAACCCTAAAACTTAAACACTAAACCCTAAACTTGAAACCCAAACCATAAACCCTAAACCCTAAACTAACCCTAAACCGTAAACCCTAAAATGCTAAAAACATAAACCTAAACTAAATAAAACCTAAAAATAAAATAAATAAAAAATCCTAAACCAAAATAAAATAAAAAATAAAATAAAATAAAAACATAAACTAAAACCTAAACCTAAACCAAAACCTAAGCCTAAATCTAAAATGAAAACAAAATAAAAATTTAAAACTAAACTAAAATATAAAAAAAAAACATAAACCAAGCTAAGAAAACTAAATAAAATAAAAACTAAACCTAAGATAAAAGTAAAATAAACCTAAAATAAAATAAATAAAACCTAAACCTAAATAATAAACATAAAATAAATAAAAAAATCAAACCTAAACCCTAAACTAAAACCTAAACCTAAAATAAAAAATAAATAAACCTAAACCTAAACTAAAATAAATAAAACCTAAACCTAAACCTAAACTAAAATAAAAAAAACTAAAAAATAAACCTAAACTAAAAAAATAAATAAAATAAACCTAAAATAAAACCTAAAACCTAAACCTAAAAAACAAAATAAAACCTAAACCTAAACCTAAAATAAAAAAAATAAAACCTAAACCTAAAAAATAATAAAATAAAAAAAACTAAACTAAAAAATAAACTTAAACCTAAACCTTAACCTAAAAAAATAAACTATAATAAAAAACCTAAACTAAAATAAATAAACGTAAAATAAATAAACTAAACTAAATAAAAATAAAAATAAACTGAAATCAAAATAAAAAAAATAAAATATACTAAAATAAATAAAAAATAAACTAGATAAACCAAAACCTATTAGTTGACTTAATTTAAAATATAAAAAATAAAAAAAAAATAAAAAATAAAACCCTAACCCCACAACCCTAAGAAGCTAAAACCCTAAACTGAAACCCCTAAACCCTAAACTAACCTAAACCCTAAACCTAAACCAAAAAAAAAACCTAAACCTTAAACTAAAAAACCCAAACCTAAACCTAAAATCTAAACCATAAACCTAAACCTAAACCCTAAATCCTAAACCCTAAATCTAAACCCTAAACCTTAAACTCTAAACCCAAACCTAAACTTAAACCCTAAAAGCATAAACCCAAAACCATAATCCAAAACCCTAAACCTTAAAACCCTAAATAATCCTTAAACCCCAAACCCTAAACCTAAACTAACTAAATAAATTATAAATAAACCTAGACCTAAGAATGGACAAACCTAATAAGGCCAGATATGAAAAGGTGTGATCGCAATGGTTGTGGGATCAGAATTGGTGGGTGGTGGAGCACATGGCAAAAGGCAGATAAGCTAAACAGGTGGTGAGTGAGATTGGGGATATGATGGTGGATCTCACTACTTGAGAGGTCGTGCTGGTTCTAATGGGAACTGGAAAAACTGATGAACGACCGATCTAATCTATTGCTTATTGAACTATATCTTTAAAGTAGATATAGTTCTAGTTATCTAGTGTTTCTGATTTGCTCTATGCGTGCTCATTTTTTATTTATGTAGTCACTTATGTCAAAAAATATGGTGTGTTACTTGGTTGATGAAATCAAAAAGAAGAAATGTTATATCTGAATTTGTTAAAAAAAAACCAATAACTTTAAACCCTAAACTAAAACTTGAACCCTAAACCTAATCCCTAAACCCCAAACTAAACCATAAACCCTAAACTCTAAACCCTAAAAAATAAAAATAATAAAAAACCCTAACCCTAAACACTAAACCCTAAAAAATAACTTGAAACCTAAACCTAAACCCTAAACCCTAAACCTAAACCTAAACCTAAACCCCAAACCAAACCCAACCTAAACCCTAAACAACCCTAAACCTAAAACCTAAAGCCTATCCTAATCCCTAAACCTAAAACCTAAAACTAAACTTAAATGAAATAAAACCTAAAAAATAAAATAAATAAACAAACCTAAGTGAAATAAAATAAATAAAATAAAAATCTAAACAAAAAACCTAAGCCTAAACCTAAAATAAAATAAAAAAATAAAATTTAAATAAAATAAAAAACCCTAAACTAACCATATAATTAAATTAAACCTAAAAAAACCCTAAACCCTAAAACCTAAATATTAAACCCTAAACCCTAAACCCTAACCTTAAACATTGAACCCTAAAACCCGAAACCCTAAATCATAAATCCTAAACCTTAAACCCTAAAATCCTAAAAACTTAAACCTAAAAAAAACAAAACCTAAAAATAAAATTAATAAATAAACCTAAACCTAAATAAAATAAAAACCTAAACAAAACCTAAACCTAAACCTAAAAATAAAATAAAAAAATAAAAGAATAAACAATAATAAAATAAATGAAAACCTAAACAAACTAAAAAAAATAAAATAAATAATAAAAAACCTAATAAAATAAAACTAAATGTAAAATAAAATAAAATAAACCTAAATAAAGAAAATAAATAAACTAAATAAAACCAAAAATAAATAAAAAATAAAACCCAAACCAAACTAAAATAAAAAAAAACCTTAAAATAAAAATAAAATAACCAAAATAAAATAGACCTAAACCTAAACTAAAATAAACTGAACTAAAATAAATAAAATATAAACCTAAAGCTAAAATAAACTATGCCTAAACCCTAAATAAAATAAATTAAAATAAACTCAAAATAAAACTAAACCTAAACTAAAAAAAAAAACCTAAAAATAAACCTAAAATAAAAAAGTAAACCTAAAAAAAAAAAGCTAAACCTAAATAATAAAATTTAAACAAAATAAAAGGAAAACTAAATTCAAAATAAAAATAAAATAAACCTAAAATAAAATAAAATTAAAACAAAATAAAAACCTAAACCTAAAATAAAAAAATAAACCTAAAAATAAAAATAAAACCTAAACCTTAAACCAAAACCCCTAAACCAAAAAATAAACAAAATAAAATAATTAAATTTAACTAAAAAATAAACTAAACTAAAATAAGTAAAACCTAAACCTAAACTAAAATAAACTAAACCCAAAATAAATAAAATAAACTAAAATAAACTAAAACCTAAAAATAAAATTAAAATAAAAACCTAAACCTAAACCTAAAAATAAAAAATAAAACCAAAACCTAAAAAAATAAAATGAAAATAAAACTAAACCAAAAATAAACAAAAACCTAAACCTAAACCTAAACCTAAAAAATAAACTAATATAAAAAACCTAAACTAAAATAAATAAACCTAAAATAAACTAAATAAAAATAAACTAAATAAAATAAAAATAAACTAAAATAAATAAATAAAATAAACTAAATAATACAAAAAACCTAAACCTAAAGTTTACTATTTAAAAAAAAAAAAAAAAAGAAAATTCTAAACCTTAAACCCTAAACCCTAAACAAATAAACTAACCCTAAAGCCTAAACCCTAAAACTAAGCCTAAACTATAAACCTTTAACCTTAAACCCTAAACCATAAACTCTAAACCCTAAAAAACTTATACGCTAGACCCTAAATCCTAAATCTTAAATTAATCCTAAAACCTAAACCCCAAACCCTAAACCCTAACCTAAACCTAACTAAATCAAACTAAATAAACCTAACCTAACCTAAACCATAAACCCTAACCCTAAACCCTAAAACCCTAAATCCTAAACACTAAACTAACCCTAAACCCTAAAAAATATTAAACCCTAAAGCCTAAACCCTAAACCCTAAACTAAATTGAAACCCTAAACCCTAAACCCTAAACCCTAAAAACCCTAAAAAACCTAAACTAAACCCAAACACTAAAAAACTAAATCCTAACCCTAAACATTAAACCCTAAAACCTAAACCTAAAACCCTAAACCCAAAACCCCAAACCTAAACCTAAAACTTAAAAGCTAAACCTAAAGTAAATAAACCTAAAATAAAATAAATAAAAATATGTTAAAATAAAATAATAAATAATAAAAAACCTAAACTAAAACCTAAACCTAAAAAATAAAATAAATAAAATAAATAAAACTTAAACTAAACTAAAATAATATAAAACTAAGAATAAAACCTAAAATAAAATAAAATAAACATAAAATAAAAATAAAATAAATAAAACTAAATAAAGAACCTAAAATATAAACCTCAAAAGAAAACCTAAAAATAAATAAAAAAAAAACCTAAACCCTAAAAAAAAAATAAAAACTAAACCTAAAATATAAATAAATTAAACCTAAACCTAAAGTAAAATAAATAAAACCTAAACCTAAACCTAAACCCTAAACTAACTAAAATAAAAGAATACAAAAATAAACTTAAACCTAAACTAAAAAATAAAACTTAAAAATAAACCTAAAATAAAAACCTTAAACCTAAACCTAAAAAAAGAAAATAGAAACTTAAACATAAAAATAAAAATATAATCAAAATAAAAATAAACTAAAAAATAAACCTAAACCTAAAAAATAAACTAAAAAACATAAACTAAAATAAATAAAATAGTTTAAATAAAAATAAAAATAAACATAAATCAAAATAAAAAATAGAATAAACTAAAATAAATAAGGTAACTAAACTAAATAAACCAAAAAATACTAGTTTACTTAATTTAAAATAAAAATTAAAAATAATTAAAAAAACCTCTAAACCTAAAACCTAAACTAAAATTAAACTAAACCCTAAACCCTAAACCCTAAATCCTAAAACATACAACCCTAATCCTAAACCCCAAACCCCAAACCCTAAGCCCCTAAACCCTAAAACTAAAAAAAAAACCTAAACCAAACAAAATAAACCTAAAATAAAATAAATAAAAAACATAAACCAAAATAAAAAAAATAAAAATAAAAAAATAATAAAACCATAACTAAACCTAAATCTAAACTTAAACCTAAACCTAAACCTAAACTACTAAAATAAAACTAAACTAAACTAAAATAAAATAAACCTAAAAGAAAACTAAATATAATAAAACTAAATAAATAAAAATAAAATAAACCTAAAATAAAATAAAATAAAACTAAAATAAACAAAATAAAATAACTAAAATTAAAACTAAAAATCCTAAACTAAAAAAAACCTAAACAAAAATAAACAAAATAAAATAAACCTAAACCTAAACTAAAATAAACTAAATAAATAAAATAAAACTAAACTAAAATAAAACTAAACTAAACTAAAATAAAATAAAATAAATAAAATAAACCTAAACCCAAACTAAAAATAAACATAAAAATAACCCTAAAATAAAAACCTAAAACCTAAACCTAAAAATAAAAAATAAAACCTAAACCTAAAAAATAAAATAAAAATAAAACTTAATTAAAAAATAAACCTAAACCTAAAAAAATAACCTAAGATGAAAAACCTAAATTAGAAAAGTAAACCTAAAATAAATAAACTAAAGTAAATACAAATAAATAATAAACCTAAAAAAACTATAAATGAATAAAATAAACTCAAATAAATTTAAAATAAACAAAATAAATCTTAAACTGCCAGTTTACTTAATTTAAAAAAAAAACTTAAACCCTAAGTACTAAATCTTAAACCCTAAACCCTAAACCCTGAACCCTAAAACCCTAAACCCTAAACCCTAAAACTTACATCCTTAAATCCTAAACCCTAAACTAACCCAAAACCCTAAGAATGGGCAGACCCTTGATGGTAGGAACATCAATGTCAACTAAGCTCAGTCTAGATCTGGTGGTGAAGGTGAAAGTGGAGGTGGTACTTATCGTAGTGGTGGTGGGGGATTTGGAGGTGCTTGTGGATATGGAGGAAGGTGATTATGGAGGAGGAAACTAGGTTATAATCATTAAGAGAGAGATGGATTTGATGGTGGATCCCACAACTTGAGAAGGGTGGTTCAAAAACCAAACTAAAGAACGATCGATCTACTACTTATGGAACTATGCCTTTAGTGAGACGTTCTACTTATCTATGGTTTTGAATTACTATGGGTGCTTATTTTTATCTATGTTGTAGTGTCTTAAAACTTGTGGTGCTACTTGGTTGATGAAATCAAAAGATGAAATGTTAAATATGAATTTGTAGCCTATTTAAATAAAACTAAAACTTAAAGCCTAAACATAAAACCTAATAAAACCCCAAACCATAAAAAAAACCTAAACCTAAACACAAAACTAAACCTAAACCCTAAAACAAAACCCTAAACCCTAAACCCTAAAAAACCTAAATCGTAAACCCTAGCCTAAACTAAACCCTAAATAAACCTAAACCCTAAAACCTAAACTCCAAAATAATCCTAAACCCTAAACACTAAACTAACCATAAACCAACCCTAAACTCAAAACCTAAATAAGATGTCATAGAAAGACCTAAACCCCTAAAATAATAAATAAAAAACTTTCCTTGACTAAAATTTGAATACCCTAAACCCAACCCTAAATCATTATAATATATATTATAAATAAATCATATGTAAAACATGTAATGTGTTTTGGATGTTATAAAATGTTTTAAAATGTTTAAAATAAATCTAAATATTTATATAAATCATAAAAATTAATTTAATAAATCATAATGTTTATTAAATTTGAACTAAATTAGTTTAAAACCAAAACTATGCCACTTGTAAAAGTAAGATTTTATGTTCAAAATAAATATTATATGTTGTAGCATATTATAACATCATATATCATAATATATTGTTCTAAAAATTCTAAGTATTTTACAATGATAAAACCTACACTTATTATTAAAAATAATGATCATAATAATATATTATTTCATTTAAAATATGTAAGTGATATGACTAAAATAAATATTTTTTATTATTTTGACTAATTTTTTTGATTTTCTATCTTAAGCAATCTTGTGATGTGATATGCAACATAATATAGTATAATGGTGGTAGAGGGAGAGAGATATGATGGCATATCTTGCTACTTGAGAGGCAAGGTTCTTATAGAACCCAAGAAAAAGAAATTGATTTCGCTAAACTATGCCAAACAAAATGATTCTACTTTCTAGGGTTTTGATTTTCTCTATGGTGCTCATTTTGATCTATGTCATCATGTCTACAAAACTTTTGCTAGTTGATGAATCAAAAGAATAAATGTTGAATCTAAATTTATTTTCTATTAAAAAACCATAAACCCTAAACTAAAACTTAAACCCTAAACCTAACTTAAACCCCTAAACTCTAAACCCTAACTCTAAACCCTAAAACCTAAACCCTAAATACTAAACCCAAAAAAATAATAATAATAAAACCCTAAATACTAAACCCTAAACCCTAAACCCAAAACCCTAAACCCTAATCCCTAAATCCTAAACCCTAAACCTAAACCTAAACCTAAACCTAAACCATAAAATCATAAATTGACTAAACCATTCAACCTAAACCTTAAACCCTCAAACCTAAACCATAAATCATCGCTATAGGTGACTATATTGATGATACTTTTCTTGCATGGGACCTTTTATCTTTCTACCCTTTGTATCTCAGATATATAGTTTTGTTTAGGTTTCATGTGTAATAAAGCCCATAAGACTTTCAACATTATTTCTTTCACACACATGTTTGTTAATAAATGATTAATTTCTTTTATTTTGTAGCTCATGATGTAACCCTTCAGTTTATGCATATTTGCATCCCCAACTTAGTGGTGGAGCCTCCTCTATCACAATTATTTACTATCATTCTATATGCTATTTTTAGTTATCATTATGTCTAGATACCTTAACTACTCTAATTTCTTTCGTTTACATTTCTCAGGGTGCTTCTCTCTACCCTCTTAGTGTTCCATAGTGTCATGCATTCTCACCAGCATCAACCCTTTTTTTTATGTTAAAATCTTTTATTTTGATCCTAATACAGAAATCACTCCTTATTATATTTTTATTTTGAGTTCAAGGATCTTGTAACCCTCTTTTCTCTAATAAAATCCCCATACATTTTCTAAAAAATAAAAGAAAATAAAAAACCTCAACCCTAAACCGTAAACCCTAAACTAAACCTAAACCCTAAACTAACCCCAAATCATAACCCTAATCCCTAAACCCTAAACCTTAAATAAAGATGTAATTAGAGTAGATCTAAAGAATGACCTAATCCTAACATAGTTATGGTAAAAGAAAATGTCTTCAAGAGACTTTCCCTTGACTATTAGAGATTTGAATACCCTAAACCCTAACCCTAAATCACTATAATTCCATATATTATAATATGTAGCATCATATATTTAAGATGTAGATGTTTTGGATGTTATAAGATGTTTTGAAATGTTTTAGTATGTTATGGTATTATGTCCTATAGTCTATATTTATATAAATCATAAAATATTAATTAAATAAATGATGATGAAATTTATTAAATTTGAAGTGTGAATTAGGTTGTAGTACCAAAGGTGTGCTAGTACTAAAAAAAGTAAGATTTTATGTTCAAAATAAATATTATATGTTGTAGCATAGTATAACATCATATATCATAATATATTGTCGAGCATTTTAAATTCTTTTAGTATTTTACAATCATGAAAATAAGACACTAGATTATTTATAAAAATGTTGATTTAGACTTTTAAATGGCCAAATTAATAATAAGTAGAGCATGGAATCATAATATGTTGTTTCAATTTAAAATATGTAATTGATAAAATAAAATATATAGTTTTTATTATTGTAGACTAATTTTATGATTTTTTATCTTAAGCAATCCCATGTGATGTGATATGCAATATAATATAATATAATATTTGTAGTGTATTATAATATAGGATGCCATAACATAGTGTAGCATCATGCATTATAGCACTATTATGTACTACTACTTATTTAGCATATTTTAGTTTGTTATAGTATGATGTACTAGAGTTTGTACTAGTATAATTCATAAAAATACTATTTATAGAGATGATGATTTGGCCAAATTTAAGGTAAGCTTTAGGGAAGATCATCATTAGGGTGTGCTATGGTGTGTCATTTAATCAAAAGAATGGAATTTTGCATCCAAAATAAATTTTTTCAACCAAATTTTATAAATTTTTTTGCTTAAAGTGGTTCATTTTAAGGTGTAATGTAAGATAATATATTGTATGAAAGCATATTAAAATATAATGTACATAACAAAATATAACTTCACATATATATGAATGTGGTGGTGTGTTACTAAATGTTATTGTAAATTTTAGTATGTTTTACTTTTGTTATAATACATTGGGTCAAAACTCACAAAAATGTTAATTTGAAGGTTGAGATCAAAGAATTTGGCCAAATTCATGGCACACACCAAGAAGAAACACCAAAATTATGCTATTTTGTACCATTTATAAAAGAAAAATAACAATTTTACATCTAAAATGAACATTATTCATATATTATGAAAATTTTGTTATTTGTTCTTTTTAAGTGATTCTAATGAGGTGTAATGTAAAATAATACATTATATTATAGAAAATTATAATATAACATCATTATTATAATATAATATAGTGTGTTAATTCACACTATAATATGTTTAGCATGATATTGTATAGTTAATTTGAGCTTGTACCATCACAAATCATAAAATGTTGATTACAATGTTAAGGTGATCTAATTTGAAGGAATACATTGTTTGGCATTTAGTTGAAGTATTAAAGGTGTGCATAAGAGAAGAAATAAGATTTGATGAAAATTCCAAGGAGGGAAATTAAGGGATCACACTTGCATTGGACATGACATGTGAGGGGTCTATGTAGGGCAGAAGAAGAAAATCTGGAGATAAGGTTTGAATTTGATTTGATTATATGATTTGTGGAAAGAAGATCTGGGGATAAGAATCTATAATCTAGGGATTAAGATCGAATCGACTTTAGTTTTTTTTTTAATTGATATGGAGAAGCATCCTGTATATGAACCTTCCAGGGGGAAGCAAGTTGGACTATCCACGGGATTGGGATTTGAGTTTGATTTCATAGATTTGTTTGGGATGTATCTGGTGATAAGAGTTTGGTTGGATTTCTTGATTGACTCTCTGGGGAGTTTAATTTGGTTCCACTGTGAGGTTGGTTTTGAATTTCATTTGTACTTATTTTATATGATTTGGGATCCACTAGGGAGAAGGGTGTGATTTAAATCAACTGGGGAAATCAAATTGGGTTTAACTTATCTAAGTTAATATAAACCTATCTGATGGATCCACTAAGAGGGCTATATAGCCTTGACCTACCTTAAATTTACAAATCCAAAGGGATAGTCTAATGTGGAGTAGAGATAGCCAACCTAAGGGTTTTGTGCAATGGATGTGCTAAGAAGAAGGTGTAGCGACTTACATATTCTAAAGTGAGGAATAACTAGTGGGGTGACATTGACAATAAATTGAACTAACTACAACTACTTAGAGTGTTTGGGACTTATGTCAACTCAAAATTAGTCGATTAATTTTATCTTTATTTTATGTGATTTTATATGGTTTATTATGTTCTGTTTGATTTCAAATTGAGGGCATATCCACCGAGGATGTGAGCTCACCAAATTTGATATTAATTTAATTTATGGACCATGTCATTGTGTGATCCACGAGAAGGGGATGAACTTGTCCTATCTGATTTATAAATCCAAAGGGATAATCGTCGTTAGGTAGAGAGCTAGCCAACCTAAGGGGTTGCCTTTATATATGCTAGGAAAAATGGCATAGACTTACATCTTCTAAAAGGAACAACCTAGGGTGACCTTGGTAGCACAAATTGAACCCAACATAGGGGCAACTATTGAGTTAATGTTGCTTGGGACTTATATCAACTCAAGAGTAGTGATTCAAAATGTTTTGCTAACACTATCCTAAAGATAAGATACATGCTTAGAAAAGGTACCACTAGGGTGTCCTCTAATCCACAAGTGAATATATTTTTTGTTTATGTTTTGTGGACCCTATTGGTGTGCAGGGACCACAGAAGGAAATGCCTTGACCTATCTCGATTTATTGGATCAAGGAGAATCTACACATCCACAAGATGGATTCTCCAACCATAGAGAAAGGGAATTGTCCAATATGATAGTAATGGTAATGTCTAATAACAAAGGATGTGATCCAAATATAGTGGCTGCAAGGCATTATCCTAAGCCTAAAAGAAAGTATAGGTGTATGGTGGCCAACTCAAGGAGAAAGCGTAGAACTTACATCTATCATGAGTGGTGTATAGGGGTGTAAATGAGTTGAGCTTGAGTCAAACCTTTTTCGTGTTGGTTTGTGAAAATTATTTTGTTCATGTTCAACTGTTTGAAATGGCTCAAAATTTCACTATTTGGGTTCGACCATTTGAAAATTTCTTTGTTCTGTTTAGCTCATGTTCAAAATTGGCTCAAATGAAATAATCCAAAAAATTTGTATGAGGGAGGATTCATCACCAATCTTTTGCATAACAAAAACTTTAACCACTAAGCCATGCTCGCATTTGTGATATGTATATGTTCGTATGTATATATAATAATAATAATAATAATAATAATAATAATAATAATAATAATAATAATAATAATAATAAATAGTAAAAATAAAAAATAATAGTAATAAAATAATAATAATAATAATAATAATATAATATAATATACTTTTTATTTCAAGCTAAATCGAGTCGAACACGATCGAACAAATGATTATTCATCTTCGGCTCATTTATATATCGAGCTTGAAATGTCTATTCGTGTTCAGCTCATTTAGTTAATAAACGAGCCAAACATGAGCTACTGAATGAGTCGAACATGAGCTATGAATAATGACCTTTTTTGATAGCCTAGTATCCTAAGGTGAGAACCAACCAACCTAAGGTGTATTCATTAGCATGAGTGGTCATAGTGAGAACCAACCAACCTAATGTGCAAAAGAAAAAGAAAGTGAGTTGGCTTTCAACTTTTCAAGCATAATTGATCATCAGGATAGTCTATCATCGACAGGACAGATGCTATCTGACCTAGAGCGACTACTTAGCGGGGAGCTCCGAGGAAGGACCGGACCCAAATTTGAAGCATGAGGAAAGGAGCTAGGGGACTTATCCTAAACCTCAAATATACTCGACCCGGCACAAAGGCTAATCCAAGAAGAAAGTGTAATGACTCACATCCTCTTAAATGAAGCCAACATGAAGTAGCTTACCATGCAGAAGGCCTACCAAACTAATAAGGTGCTCATCAATGTGGAAAAGTAAGAAAGGAAAGCATAGTAGACTCACATCCTCCAAAAGAAAGAAGACCACTGGGTGACACACTAGTAACATGTCAGCTTGACCTAGAGCAGCTACTATGTGAGTGCTATTGGGGGCATTATCTCAACTTGGAGTAGAGAGACAAAAGATATGTGTTTATTTTATATGTTTTGTGTAGTTTGTATTCATGTTGTCGATGAAGAAGATAGGACACTGTTCCTTACACCTACCCTAAATACATCATGGCGCTTCAAAACAAGAATACCTTCAACATGGAAGAGATTGAATTCAAAATGGAATTTTCATTGATGATAATTATTTTCAAACATGATTTATAATATTTCTTTAAAGATTGTTGATTGGAAGCATTGGGCACTCTCCCTTATGATTAAGTCGATAAGATCCTCCTTGGTATGCCTTCTCTATGGAAAAAAGGGCCTTCTCAAGTGGGTTCAAACTTGTCTCCCATCTTACAATGGGCAACAATTAGTCTCCTTAGATCTAAAATAATCTTTTCTACTTGAAAAGCTCTAGGACGGACAAACTTGTTATGAGCTTGAACCATTTTAGCTTTGTACAACTCGAGATTTTGTCATGCCCGCAGGCATCTCTCTTCCAAACTTTTGAGCTATTTTAACCACAACTTGGCATTCTGATCTATTATGATCTTACTCACTATCCTTAGTGATGGGAGTTGACTTCTAATGGTAGAAAATTTTCACCCAAAAAAGAGAAAGGAGTAGGGTTCTATATGTGGTGTGGTAGGCCTACATGACTTCAACTAACTGCTGATGCCACAATCACTTGTTGTTGTCGAGTGTCTTCTTTAGTATTTGGATGAGAGTTTTGATGAAGGCTTCTTCTAAACTATTTGCCCTCAGGTAGTTGATGGTAGAGTATCTCCAATCTATGTTCTGTCCCTTGGCAAAGTTTTTGATCTCGGTGCTCTTAAATATAGTATCATTATCTAATATAATTCATCGAGGCAGTCCGAACCTATATATGATATGGTTCTTAAAATAATTGGAGCACATGCTGAGCTGTGACCTCTCTGAGCGAAATCATCTTTTTCCATTCAGAAAAGTATTTAGTAGCAGCTAAGATAAATCGATGACCCTTGGAAGGAAGAGGATCACTCAGACCCACTATGTCAATACCCTAACACTCGAATGGTCATAAAGCCAATGTAGGATGTAGAATGTTGGGTGGTTGGTGTAGGACCACAACGTGTATTTGACATTGATGGCATTTCCTAGCCATATCCATGCAATCTTTGATCATCGATGGCCAGTAGAATCCTAGTCTCTTGATCTTGGCTTTCATCTTTAGACTGGATTGGTTTGCTCCACATAATCTTGAGTGTACCACAGTCATAATCTTACGGGCTTCTTTATCTAAACAATGTAACCATATATGAAAAGATCATCGATATAAGAAACCATCCATAAGAGCATGAAAGTGCTTCTGCTTCATCTAATAGGCTTGGTCTTCTCTTGAGGTAGTTTTCCTTTATTTAGGTAATCCATGAATGGTTGCCTCCAATCTAACCCTAGTCCTTCTTAACAATGGCAACCTCCCTTTAAGAGATACTTTTGATGAGTTCAATATCAAGGGACTTGTCTATTTTGGAACTTTATTGATATGGACTCATCCTCCATACCAACTTTGAAACTTGAAAAGCATATGCCACAACATTCTCTCCTCGAGGAATCTTATAAATGGTAACCTCTAAGATTTAGGCTAACAACTCTATGTGTTAATGATGGAGCTTGGGATTTTCACCTTATAGGACTCAATGATTTGGTTGATAACTAGTTGAGAATCAAGATGTTGATGTTTTGGATGCTTAGAGTAATGGCTAACTCTAGACCATAATTAGAGCCTCATTTTCAAGGATTGGACGATGATATGAGAATCTCATCACATTATGGTTAAGAGAACTATTCCTACCCTTGCCTTTCTTGGGATAGTAGATTGTGGTTCTTCTCCTCTTTGAGAAGAAATTGCACCATCAAAGTGCATCTCCCAGTGGTGAATGCTAGTATCCCCTAAGTTCATGATTTGTTCATCGGGAGATCATCACTAAGTGGAGAGTCAGCGGGAAGTGGGTGTACCGCTAAGAAATATGCTAGTGCTTGTCCTTTCACCGCACCAAGGGGTACGAAGGTAATGTCAAACTGTGAGAGGATCATGGACCGTCATCCCAACTATGCGGATAGCATCAACTTTGTCATAAGATATTGTAGTAGATTGATCTTATGAGGAAGCTTTCAATGCTATAGCTTTTGGGATGCAAATATTAAAGCTTGGCAATGCTTCAATGGATAATTAGCCTCAACATGGATTAGATGATGACTAAGGTAGTAGGTGCATTGTCCTTCCCTTTAGCATTTGCTCAGCTAACAAAGCGGGAGTTGACTAACACAGGTAAAGTATTAGTACCATGGGGGTTGCTAGAACCTACATCATCGGTAATGCTTGATGTCTTCAAGGCATGCTTACACTTGTCATCCCACTTGAACTTGGCATCCTTTTACAAGTGATGAGAATGGTCGACATCTTCGATAGTTGGATATAAAGCATCTTAGATATGCCAACCAACTTTGGAATGATTTTGTTAAATTTTTAGGGGTGGCATTTGTAATATCACCTTGATCTTCTAGATCGATTTTGATTATAGTGTCGACAACAAACCCAAGGAATTTCTTTGAAGCTACTTGAATGCACACTAGGGGTTCATTTTGAGGTTAAATAATCTTAACTATTTGAAAACTACTCTCAAGTCAAAGAGATGGTCTTCCTTTCTCCACTTTTGACCAGAGATCGATCATAGCACTCAACTTGATGATGAATGAGTTCATCAAGATTTGAGTTAGCATTGGAATGTAAAGACATCATTTAAGGCTAAAAGGCATGACCGTATAGTAATAGATTTCAATCGGGTTCTAAAAAATAGTGTTTCATTCATCTTGGGGCCATCTTTATTTGGTTATATCTAGATGAGCCATCCATAAAAGAGAAGACAGCATTTGATGAGGCAATCTCCACCATCAGCTCTGGGGTTGGTAGTGGAAATTCATCTTTTGAACATGCCTTATTTAAATCCCTAAAATTGATGCTTATGTGAATTTCACCCTTCTTTTTTTTAACTTGGACGATGCTGGCTAACTAGGTAGGGTATTTTTCTTCCGGATGAAGCCAACATTGATCAATGACTTATTGTTCGATTTCTAATTGCATACGTCTAGGAGCTTGCTTGATAGGGTTAGCAGTAGGCTCTATTGCTAGTTCATGGACCGTTGCGTCAGGAGCCAAGCCAGACATCTCTTCATAAGTCAATGCAAAGTAGTCCTTAAACTCAATCAATAGCCTAACTAATTTATTGGTTTAAATTTCATTCAACAAAGAACAGATGTATGTCAGATGGATCTTCTTCGCCTAAGTTGATTTCCTTGAGCCCGTTGATGGTTGACTTGATCTCTTCTTCGAACTCTGGCTGTGTATCTTTAACTTCAAAGTCATCTGGATCATCTAAAGTTTCTAAGCATAACTCATCATATGAGTTAATCTGATTTAAAAAGAACCTATCAGATTCCAAATGATTGGTGATGACTAAGTAGTAATCATCATCATTGACTAGACCGACTATATCGAATAGTAGTCCCAGTCTTGATTGAGAGCTTTTGCATTTATTCATTCATATTCTTTCGAAGTAATCTAACCTATTCTTTCACCATGTATATGGGATTAACCCTTTCTTTTCTAAATTATGAACACAAGGCAAGTACCAATCAAAAGGTAATTCTATTAAATTTTTATATTAATCATCCTCATGTTCTACATCAACTTCTTGACTTGAAGATGATGCTCTTAGAAAGAACCTCTAAGTCTTCACACTTATGGATGACTTAGGAGCTTCCTTAACTACCAAACCCGCCTTTTGAAAAGTGGGGTTAGAGCTAAGGTTCCCAAGATGCCTAACTATTTCACATATAGACTTGGATACACTTATGCTTTGCTTAGAGTCTTCATCGCTATCTAGCTCAAGTGTCACTTCCAAGGGAATATACCGAGAAGAGTTGCTAGTGTGCTAACCATATAAGACTCATCCCATGAACTACATTCTAAGTCTATATGGATAGGTGTGTACTCTGGGACATATCTTCCATTGGGTGGCAAATAAGGAGGTTTTCCACCCTAAGATTGCCTCTAAATTGGCCTTTCCTTTGCTTGGTGGAGGTGTCATCCATCCATAGGTTTGAATGGAGTAACAAACTATGGGAGGAATCTGATGTCATGCTCCACTTCCTCCTCCAAGTCTATTTTATTTCCTTTTTTATTTTCTTTTTCATTTTCATTTTCTATTTTGTATTTCTTTTTTATTTTTAAACTTTGGCCAAGTTCATAAGAATATACTTGTTGATTTTGAGGGAGGTAGTAAGCCACATCCTCATATGCCTTGTGAACGTAAAATGGCTTGAGATCTCCTTTGACATAGTAGATTATCCCACCTCTCGCAAACATCATACAATGATATAGAGAGGATGGAACTATGTTGTTCTCATGTATCCATGGTCTTCCAAGCAAAGCATTGAAAGATGTATTCAAGTCAATAATGTGGAACTTGGCTTCGGTCTTCCAATCATCTATCTCCAAGGGCAACACTATGGAGCCTAAGGCATGTTGATCTCACTTTTGGAGTGCGAATTCAATCTTCCCATCTTAGACTTAGGAGCCTTCTAGACACTAAGACTTCCCTAGTCATATGACACTTTTAACAATTAGGTAAACACTTAACCTAAGCCTAAAGACTTAGAAGGGTTAACCATAAAATTAGGTTATGCCTTTGAGATTAGGATAATCTACCATCTTACAACTAAAAATCTAATTCACCTTCTCAAACCAAACCTCAAGTTCAATTCAAACATCAAATTGAAATCCAAATCAAAACCCAAATTACAAAATGAAATGATTGAAGCCCATGATCAAATCCAAACTTGAAACCCTTCCTAAGCCATATGACCTATCCATTAACTTAGCCAAATCTTAATCCAAATCAATCCAAAATCAATTAATTTTTTATAAAAAGTTTATATCTTCAATCATCTTCCTTAATATAAATCAAATCTATATTCAAATGATCAAAACTAAATCAAACTAAATCAAATTAAATCAAAACCCTTCCTAAGGCATATGACCTATCCCATGGATTTAGCCAAATCTTAATCCAAATCAAGTCAAACTCAATTGATTTTCTCACAAATCAATCATATTTTCAATCATCTTCAAAAATTTAAATGAAATATACATTTAAATCATCAAAACTAAATCAAACCAAATCAAAATCCAAACCTAAGCCACATGACCCAACTCCATGGACTTAACCAAATTCCTTCATTCCAAACCCAAATTCAATTGATTTTCACATGAATCAATCATACCTTCGATCATATTCATAAATATAAATGAAATCTACAATCATCAAGCCAAACCAAAATCAACACAAGTCAAACCCAACATAACCCTTTTGACTAGAACCAGGTCCATCAAAACCTATTTGATACAATTTGACCTATTTGATCAATTTGAGCCAAGTTATAATCCTACCCAAATTGGATTGAACCAAGCCCATCAAAGCCTCCAATCATGATTGTTGATCACCCTAGGTTGATCAATTATCATAAATTGGGTCAAACAAAGTCAATACCTTAACCCATATGAACCTAAACTATCCAAATTGCAACCTAAGCCAAATCCCTTAAAACCAATGATTCATACCAAATGAAAATCAATATTTGAATATGACTTGACCTTCAATTGAGTCAAACCAAACCCAATTGGCCGTCTTGACCCAAGTTGATCTAAATTGACCTAAAAGACCAAATTGGGTCAAATCAAAATATAAACCAAATTGATTGCAACCAATGGCTCAAGTTCATTCCAAATTGAATGTTGAACTTGACCAAAGCCAAGATTGGACCCAATTGAACCCAATGTACCAACTTAGCCCAAATTGACCTAAAGGTTCAAGTTGGCCTAAATCAAAACCAAATCCAAATTCATTGAAACCAAAGCCTACAATCATCTTCAATTGGTCAACTAAACCGAAACCAACACCAAAGACAAGATTTGGCCAATTTGGTCAAATTGGTCAACTTAACCCATTTCACCCAAATGAATTCAAATGAGCCAAAAATCAAAAGCCAAACTAAACCAAATCAATTGAACCAAAATATCTCAAAGGATCATATGAACTTTACCCAACCCTTGGTCTGACCCAATTTGACCAATTGGTCAACTTGACCCATCAACCCAATTTAACCTAAATGAGTCAAATTGAGCCAAACCTAACCAAATCAACTCCAATTGACTTGGCTAACCCCTTTTGGCTCATTTCAAATCTTCCCAAATCAAATCTAATGCTAAATGATCATTCTAATCTCAGGTCAAGGGCATCACATGAGACAAATCACCCATGTAAGTGGTCATTTCCATTCCTAGGCCACTTGGTACTCTCCCAATGGTCCACCTAAGCACCTAGGACACTACCCAACCTGACCAAAGGGGTGGATGGGTCCCTATTGGAGCATTTGAAACCCATAGGACACCCATGATTCTTCCATGGAAACCAACTCCACACATTCAACCAACTAAGCCGAGTCGACTCACCTCCTCCGTGCAACCATGACTCCTTGAGATGGCCGTCCGATCAAGATGAAGCGGGTATACACCCGATCATTTTCACTCAAACACACACACACATCATTCCTCAAAGCCCTAGCTACCTAAGACAAGCTGCTAGAGCCATTCCCTAAGCTCCTAAGCTCATTCCTCGATTAAAAAATGGCATTCCCATCCATCCCGAAAATGAACACTCCCATTTTTGACCTAACTTCCCCATTTCTCCATCAAACTCAAATTAACTTTGCACACACCTTCCCTAGGCCTCATTGGCAAGAACAAATCATCTCCCAAGCTTCGATCAAGGTGGGACTTGATCAAAGCTAAGCTCCAAATCATCGATTCATGGCCTTAGTGAACGTTGAGGAATTGATCCAATTTCTTCTCAATAGGACTTCATTTCCACTAGATGAAGCTTCCTCAATTGTTCAAGCCATCGATCTTGAGCTCCGGTTAGGTATACTTCCAAAACTGATCCTTAAGCAAAAATAGGTTGAAACTTTTTGAAGAAAACTTGCATCTCATGTGATCATAATCATTGGATCCCCTCCGATATGTCGAAGGTGTGGGATCCTTTTCAAGTTGATTTGCTCGTAAGCTCTAATCGAGTAATGGTGGACGTCTCATTCTCCTCACTCGTATGATGTTAGATCACACCGCGTCTCCACATGATCAATATGGACGATCGTGATTAGATCCTAGATCGATTTAATCCTGTGTGGATTAATCGTAGCCATCGATCTTAGATCAAATAAGCACATTTTACCGCCATGTAATTGAGTTAGATAAGTTTTAAGAAGCTAAAAGAGCCATGGAAAGCACGCCAAGTCGGGCCATGTATCAAATAATTATGCTTTAATTTGGCTTAATTAATCATTTTAATTGCTGAAACTTATAGAAATCATAAAAAATCACAGAGAAATAAAAAATACAAATAAATACACATTTTAAAGGCATTTTAAATAAAAAATTAATTAAAATGATCTTAACTAATTTTAAATAGTAATTAAGTTTAATTATAAATTTTATTAGCTTAATTACTCCTTAATTACTTGAGCAATTAATCCCAAATTTTGTGTTAATTTAATGGGATGACCTCGCCTCCCATGATTTTCATGGGATTTATTTCTCACTTAATTAGGAAAATTGACTAATTAAACCTTAACTACTCTTTTAATTTAATTAATGATAAATTAATCCCATGAACGTAATAATTTGGTTCTTAAGTTTATTAATCATTGTTCAATAGTAAGTGAACTAAGGAATAGGGTTGGGACCCCTTTCCCTAAGTTCAATTCACCCTTTTTAAAAATGAAATTAATTAAGATTTAACTAATTAATCAAATCACTTAATCTAATTAAAATCATAATCACATCAGACTTTAATTAATTAAATCATGGGGTAGATCTTTAGGTGGTTAATAACCAAAAGGAGTTTAATGATATTATGGTTAGTCCACATGTGGGAAAACCATAAGAGTAATTAATTAAGTCCATTATCTAATTAACTATTAATCATGAGCCGTATTCATCCCCTTTTATTTCTTAGCTTCATTGCAAGTTTATTTTCTATGCATATCATGTTGGCTCATAATTATTTAGTTAATTACTTTAAGATGACACAGGTAAGGCTAATTAACTTATCTAATTAAGGGTTCAAGTTAATTAACCCATAAAATTAATTTAATTACATATCAATAAATTAAATCAAATAACTAAAGTGGGAATTTGTTTAAAATAATAAGTGAGGATTTCTCTTCTACTCTTTAAATCAAATCAAATCCAAAACTTAATTAATAAAGAAGCTTTGGTTTGCTTTAAATAATCTTATTTGATTTGATTGTCTTTAAAACTAGTTTGGCTAAATGAATCACATGCTTATATTTGATTGTCCTCTTTCCAATCATGTTAAATTTGGTATGTCATTTGAATTCATGAGTCCATCTTTTCAAAATCAAGTAAAATAAAATGGATTTACGTAAGCTTGCATGTGTTGATTTAATTTAATATATGTGTGGCTATTATCACTATTAAATCCAAATATATTTTTCAAAAGCTTATAAATGAATAATAATATGTGTTATAATAATATTTATAAATACATAAGAAATGCATGTGCTTATAGCTGTATGAATGTTGAGTTCTCCTTTCTCTATTCATTGTTGATTTATACAAGAATGAATGGTAATGGGTATATAGTATGGACATCCAGGAACACGAGGCTTTAGCTAGCCCCAAGGAGGTCATTTGATTACCTCACTTCCTAGTTTAACAACCATGCATTACCCATTTGATTTCTTATGTATTTCAACATTAGAATTTGGATAGAGCTTTAATTCATATATATAAAATGATTCAATCAAACAAAATATACAATCTTTGCATGACTTGCTTTCCCTCATTTATGTATACATCCATGTTTGTCCAAGAAAAGCAAGTATATAGTTTGGACATCCCTGGAATATGAGGTTTTAGTTAGCCCCAAGGAGGTCATTTGATTACCTCACTTCTGGTTTAACAATGACATGTACTTGCCTATATTTTTATACATGTATATGTATATGTGATTAGTGAATGAAAATCCCATTTTACATTAAAATGGCATGCACTCATAATTGACTAAGTGGTTGAATTAATTAGCCATATGATTTGGAGCTTACTTCCTGGTTCATGTACACGATTTACATATGTTTGAATGCAAATGGGTATATAGTCTAGACATCCGAGAATACGAGGCTTTAGCTAAGGAGGTTATTTAATTACCTCACTTCTTGATTTAATAATGGCACATGTCTATTTAATTTCTTTCTTATGTCCTTTTGTATAAGAATTTGGATAAAGTTTTAAATTAATATGTTTAAATAATTCAATCAAATAAAATATAAATTCTAAACATACACTTACATTAATCATTTAAGTAAAATAAATATATTACTTATATTGATACATTAGGATTAAATACCCCTAGCTTTCTTACAATTCATAGACTACATGGTTTTAAAATCATTGGAGGAGTTAGTGGTTACTTCAAAGCAAATGAGTAATTTATTCTCTCTTGTGAAGGTAAACCCTTATGTCCACCGTCGATAGATTTAGGTCATGCTTTAATACTAAAGCTCCCTAGATTAAGATCCGGGTAGCTATTTCCTTCTGCCAGAGCATAAATCCTCACCTCTTAGGAATTCTGACAACCTTGTGTTGGTGGATTATAAGCCCTAGTAATCTAATTAATTTTCAACTTAAAACACATAATGTAAAGAGTTATTGTGCCGGTCCCTAGAGTAAGTCTTCATTGCTAAATGTAACTCCTAAGATGTCCTTCGAGTGGCATACCTTCTCCTTTCTCCAATCAATCAGCTAAACATATCTCTAGATCAAGTAAGGCCTTGATTAGAGATTCTCTCATCTCTTTGGATAAGACAAGGGCATCGTATCTGCTTAACTTAGCTGGAAACTTTCTAAGGTGAGCTAGGACATTGTAATCAACTCTAGCTTGGTCCTCCATAGGCATATCCATGGGTGGAGCATCCTATGGAGGGGATACTCATTGGAACCAATGACTTCCCTAAGAAGTAGAACTTCTCCACTATGTGATGACTTCGACTTCTTGGAATGATGAGCTTTTGGAAAGTTCTATGTTCTCACCCAGCATACAACTTCTCTTGGATCCTCAGAGTCAGTTGACTCCAAGCCAATCTCAAGAGGTGAACCCTAAACCCAAAAAAACCCTAAACCCGAAAACCTAAACTCCAAACACCTTAAACCTTAAACCCTAAATCCTAAACCCTAAACCTTAAAAAGATAAAAGCCTAAACCTAAACTAAATAAAACCTAAAATTAAAATAAATAAATAAACTAAACTAAAATAAAATAATAAAATAATATAAAATAAAAACATAAACTAAAATAAACAAATTAAACTAAACAAAACTAAAAAATAAACCTAAATAAAAATTAAAAATATAAAAAATAAACTAAATAAACCTAAACCTATCGATTTACTTAATTTAAAAAAAAACCCTAAACCCTAAACCTAAACCATAAACCCTAACCCTAAACTCCCTGCATAAACCCTAAACCCTAAATCTAAACCCAAACCCTAAACCCTAATACCTAAAACCTAAACCCTACTTAAACCCCAAGATTTAAAAGAAACCCAAACCCTAAACCCTAAACCTTAAACACACTACACTAAACACACAACCCTAAACCCTAAAACCCCAAGCCCCAAACCAAAAACCCAATAACCCTAAACCCTAAACCTTAAACCCTAAATTATAAACCAAAAACAAACTAAACCTCCTAAACCATAAACCATAAACTATAAACCCTAAAGTTAAACACTAAACCCAAAACCTAAACCTAAAATCCTAAACACTAAACTCTAAACCCTAAACCCTAAACCCTAAAACCTTAAACCCTAAAACCCTAAACTCTATACCCTAAAAACTTAAAAACCTAAAAAAACCTAAACCTAAAACATAAAATAAAAATAAAACTCAACTAAAAATTAAACCTTAACCCAAACCTAAACCTTAAAAATAAACTAAAATAAAAAATCTAAACTAAAATAAATAAACATAAAATAAATAAACTAAACTAAATAAAAATATATAAAAATATAGATAAAAATAAAATTAAAAAAAGCTAAAATAAATAAAAAAATTAACTAAGTAGACTAAAAAAACTTAAATCTATCGGTTTACATAATTTTAAGAAAAACACCTTTAAACCCTAAACCCTAAACCTTAAAACTAGCCCTAAACCCTAAACCTACAACACTAAAACAACAATGCTAAACTCTAAACCCTAAACCAAAAACCCTAAACCCTAAACCCTAAATCCTAAAACCTAACCCTAAACTTTAAACCCTTAACCCAAACCCCAAATAACCAAACTTAAAGTAACTAAAAAAATTAAACCTAAACCCTAAACCTAAAACTAAAACTAAACCTAACAAGAGTGAACCTTGACGACAGGAACATCACCATCAACCAGGCTCAATCTAGATCTAGCGATGGAGGCGAAGGTCGAGGCGTTGTTTATCATAGTGGCGGTTGGGGATCTAGAGGTGCTGGTGGATATGGAGGTGGTGGTGGGTGGTTATGGAGGGAGGAACGATGGAGGTTACATGGTGGTGGCGGAGGGAGAGATCGGGATATGATGTTGGATCCGCTAGAGAGTTGGGGTGGATCTGATTGGAACTAGAGAAGCTGAAGAATGACCAATCCGATCTGCTACTTTTGGAACTGTGTCTTTATAGTAGAGACGATTCTAGTTATCTAAGGTTTTTAATTTCCTCTAAGCATGCTCATTTGTTATCTATGTCGTCACTTGTGTCTTAGAAAAGTTGTTGTATTACTTGGTTGATCAAACCAAAAAGAAGAAATGTCGAATCTAATTTATTCTCTATTAAAAATAACCCTAATAAACTAAAGAACCTAAACTTAAAACCAAAGCCTAAACACAAAACCAAACCCTAATTTAAACCACAAACCTAAACCCAAAACCTTAAACCACAAAAACTAAAACCAAACTCTAAACCCTCCAAACCTGACCTAAACCCTAACCCCAACCCTAACCTGAAACCCCCAAACCCACAAACCCAACTTCCTAAACCACACCTGAGCCAAACCTACAGAAACTCCTAAAACTGAGCCCTAAACTCCTAAACCTGGGCCCTAAACCCTAATGAGCCTAAAAGCTAACCAACCCAACCTGACTTAACAGGCCAACCACAAACCTGGGCCACAACCACAGGCCTAAACTAAGCTCTAAATAAACCTAAATAAAATAAAAAAACCCAAACCTAAATAAATAAAAAATAAAAAAACTTAAAAAACTAAATAAAATAAAAATAAAATAAAATAAATAAATAAAATAATAAATAAAATAAAATAAAAAATAAAATAAAATAAATAAATAAATAAAATAATAAAATAAATAAATAAAATAAAAAAATAAAAATAAAATAAAATAAAATAAAAAAAAAAAAATAATTAATAAATAAAAAAAAAAAAACAAAAAATAAAATAAAAATAAAATAAAAAATAATAAAAATAAAATAAAAAATAAAATAAAAAAAATAAAACTAAACTAAAAATAAAATAAAAAAACTCAATAAAATAAATAAAAAAAATAAACTAAAATAAAAATAAATTAAATAAATAAACTAAAATAAAATAAACTAAACTAAATAAAATAAAATAAAATAAAATAAATAAAATAAAATAAATTAAATAAACCTAAAATAAATAAAATAAAATAAACTAAAAATAAACCTAAACTAAAAAAATAAACCTAAAATAAACTTAAACAAAATAAAAATAAAATAAAACCTAAACTAAACCTAAAATAAAAAATAAAACCTAAATAAAATAAAAAAATAAAAAACCTAAACTAAAAAAAAATAAACCTAAAATAATAAACTAATCAAAATAAAAATAAAAAACCTAAATAAAATAAAAGTAAAATAAACTAAAATAAATAAAAATAAACTAAATAAACCTAAACTTAGGGTTTGAATTTAAAAAACTAAACCTAAAGCTAAACCTAAACACTAAACCCACAAAACCACTAACCCTAAACCTAAACCTAAACCCACAAACCCTAAATCTTGAAACTAAACCCAAAACTAAAAGCAAACCTAAAGCTAACCTAAAACCAAGGCCTAAACCCTAACCTTAAACCCTCAAAACCACTCTAAAACACAACCAAACCACAAAAATAAACCTAAAACCCAAACCCACAAAGAATTACACTACCTAAACCCTAAACCTAAACCTAACTAAACCCAACCCTAACTAAAGTAATTAAATAAATTAAAAATAAACTTAAACCCTAAAACCTAATAAACCTAAATCTAAGAATGGGAGCAGCTTGATGGGAACATCAAGCTGGCTAGATCTGGATGAGATGAAAATGGAGGTGGCGTTATTATAGTGGTGGTGGGATCTGGAGGTATTGGTGGATCTGAGGTGGTGGTCAGTAATGTTATGGAGGGAGGAGTCAGGAGGTTACAACCATGGTGGTGGAGGGAGATCGAGGATATGATGATGGATCCCTACTAGAGAGGCGGGGTATTTTGATGGGCGGAGAACAACGAATCAATTGGGCTTATGGAACTGTGTCTTTATAGTAGAGATTCTAGTTATCTAGATTTTGATTTGCTCTATGTGTGCTTATTTTTTTATATGTCGCCGTGTCTTAAAAAATTTGGAGTGTTATGGTTGATGAAATCAAAAAGAAGAAATGTTGAATAAATTTATTCTTTGTTTAAAACCAAAACCAAAACCCTAAACCAAGATTTGATCCCTAGACTAAAACTTAAACCCTAAACCCTAAATTGTAAACCCCAAAATCTAAACCCTAAACTCTAAATAAAATCTAAAACCTAAACCCTAAACCCTAAACTCTTATTCCTAAACTTAACCCTAAACCCCTGAAACCTAAACCCTCCCTAAACCCCAAACCTACCTCACTAACCCACCAGCTAAACTAAACTAAACATAAAATAAAATAAATTAAAAAATAACCAAAATAAATCCTAAACTAAACATAAAACTAAGAAAATATAATAAAAGAAAAACTAAAATAAAATAAAATAAATAAAACTAAACTAAAATAAAATAAATAAAACCTCTAAACTAAAATAAAAAAAATAAAAACTAAATAAAATAAAATAAATAAATAAAATAAAATAAAATAAAAAACTAAATAAACTAAACCTAAAATAAACCAAAAATAAATATAAATAATAAAACTAAACCTAAAATAAAATAAAATAAAATAATCCTAAACTAAATAAAAATAAAATAACTAAAAACTAAACTAAACCTAAATAAATAAATATAAAACATAAACTCAGATAAAATAAACCTAAATAAATAAACTAAATTAAATAAAATAAAATAAAATAAACTAAATAAACTATGTGGGTTTGCTTAATCTTAAAAAAACCCTACCCAAATCATAAACCCTAAAACTAACCTAAACCCTAAACCCTAGGCTGAGCATACCCTAACTAGGCAAAACCTACCTAAACCTTAGCCCTAAACCCTAAACCTAAACCCTACCACTGACCCTAAACCACAAACCTAAACTAATAATCCTGACAACATCAAACCCAAACCTACTAAACCCTAAACCTAAACTTAAACTAAATTAAACCTAAATAATAACAAAATGCTAAACTAAACCTAAACTAAACCTAAAGTAAAATAAAATAATATAAAGAAAAAACTATCTAAAATAAAAGAAAACCTAAACTAAACTAAAAATAAAATAATAAAAAAAAACCTAAATAAATAAAACTAAACTAAAGTAAATAAATTAAATAAAACCTAAACCTAAAAAATAAACATAAAAATAAAACCTAAAATAAATAAAATATAAAACCTATACCCAAACTAAAAAAAAAAACCAAAACCTAAATAAACAAAGTAAAATAAAACTAAACTAAAAATAAAATAAACCTACACTACTAAAACTAAACCTAAATAAACTAAAATAAAATAAATAATAAAATAAACCTAAACCTAAACTAAAAAATAAAACCTAAAATAAAAATAAAACCTAAACCAAAAAAAAAATAAAAAAATAAAACTAAACCTAAAAATAAAATAAAAAATAAAACTTAACCTAAAATAATATAAAATAAAACTAAACTAAAATAAATAAACCTAAACCTAAAAATAAAATAGAAAACTTAAAGTAATAAATAAACCTAAATAAATAAACTAAACTAAAATAAAAAATAAAATAAACTTAAATAAAAATAAAATAAATAAATAAAATAAAATAAAATAAACTAAATAAAACTAAACTTACAGTTTACTTAATTTAAAAAATAAAAATAAAAAAATAAAAAATAAAAAGACCCTAAACTAAACTAACCCTAAACCCTTAGAACAAATCTAACCCACAAGATCCTAACCACTACCCTAAAACAGCCACTAAAACCACCATCTGACCTAAACCCTACCTGACAAGACCCTAATGACCCAGGCCCTAAAAACTCCTCACCTGACTCTAAACTGGGCTACTAAACTGGCTAAGACTCTGACCTAAGGCCCTAGGCCCTGACTAAACCTGGGCCTCTGGGCCTAAACTGGGCCTCCTAAACTCTAAATCCCTGGGCCAGATCCCTCTGGGCTCCCTCCCAGGCTGACTGAGGCCTCTGACTGGGCCCTCTAAATCTGAGTAAACTGAACCCTGGGCCTTAAGGCTAAACCTAAAAACTCTGACTAGGCTAAACTAATGACCTAAATCTGGGCTAAACTCTGACTGAGCCAAAGGCCAACCTAGGCTAACTCACTGAGCTAAATTTACTTAGGCCACAACAGAGCCTAAACTAAACCTAACCCTAACTTAAACCTAAAACAAACTGGGCATATCACTGACTGGGCCTGACTGGGCCCAGGCTAGGCCCTGGGCCTGACCCTGAGGAATAAAACCTAAACCTGAGCCCTAGGCTAAACTGAGCTGGGCCACTGGGCTGGGCCCTGGGCCTACTAACTGGGCCAACCACAAAAACCCAGCTAACCTGAAGAAACAGGCCCACTAAACTTAACTGGAACCTGACCTGGGCTGAGGCCACAAACCCTAAACTCTGAGCCCAGGCCCTAAACCCACTGAGCCTAACTGGACTAAAACTAAAAGGCCCTAAAACTCTATCAGCCTAAACTGGGCCTAAACCTAAACCTAAATGACTTAAACACAGCCTAAACCTAAACCTAAACCTAAACTAAACTAAAACCTAAACCCAAACTAAACTTAAACCCTAAACTAAACCCAAAACCAAAAAAAATATGCTGAGCCCTGGTCCTCGTGCTCAGTGATTTCCTTTCCACTCATTTTCAACTAGCCAGCTGGCTATTTTGCATGATTCTCAGTAGAT
Source organism: Cymbidium sinense (assembly GCA_021442155.1). Taxonomy (NCBI): domain Eukaryota; kingdom Viridiplantae; phylum Streptophyta; class Magnoliopsida; order Asparagales; family Orchidaceae; genus Cymbidium; species Cymbidium sinense. The sequence goes on along the minus strand of JAKCPB010001422.1, from coordinate 34,060 downwards.
TCCATTTTGCATCGATGGTCTATGGCCTATTTCGTGTCTTCATTGGAGTGATCCGCTGGCATCTTCTTATGATTCCATGGGAAAATTGAAGGATCCTATGGATCACGCTGTACATCAACCAACTTGGCCTTTGCTTAAAATCATTCAAAGAATTTATCTAATTCATTTTTTCATTAACCATCAATTCCATTTTGTTGTGGTGCTTTATTTGGTTGGTCTTGCAAATTGATCACTACTAAATCTTATCCTTTAGCGACTAGAATCCTTGTTGAATTGGACATTACCAAGTAAACCTCAAAAGATTAGATCTAAAAATTATGATTATATACAAATAATTGAATTTGAAAATTTTCCTTTCTTTTCTTCTCCTTTAAAATCCATGGGCATGATAATTACGTATGTTTCATTCTTCATCCACCAAGAAAATCCCTTAAAGAAACTTATATTCTTAATCCTAGGCCGATCCTTAAATTTCAAAAGCCACTTAAAAAGGAATTTTTGAATGTTCTTAATAACTATTTTACCTCTTACTTCTTCTGTGCAATTGAAGGCTTCTAATGTGAATAATAATAGCTTTTCTAAACTTTTGGATGTTGATTCTATTTCCTCTGATTCAATCTTTGCTTCTTTGCCAGCTTTGATTGATGAAAATGAAGCTTTGGCTGAGAATATAATTGAGGATATTAATGTTATGCATCATTCAAATTTAATGCAGAATATGGCTTTAATACCTCATGATAATCAAGTTGAAAAAACTAATTCTATTTTCCATATTAGATGATTTAAATTCTCATAAAGATTTGGCTTTGTCTAATAATTTGGGTCATGAAGAGGAAGGTATTGGTGTTCACACTTGCCTCTAAATAAATATGTTTCTGCTCCCTTTCTTACTATTCTCGATGTTCATTTAGATTTAATAAATTTTAATGTCTTGGAAGAAGGAGAACACATTTCTAATTAAGAGATTTCTCTTAAATGTGTGACTAATGTTGCTAAATCCTTGATGATGATTAAATGGTAAAGAAAATGGTTTCCAAACTTATCATGCTAATATTAAAAAAATCTCCCTCCCAAATTGAAACACTAGATCAATTATGGCCTCCTCTCTCTCTTAATTAACCTTTCTTAACCCTTTTTATTTCTTTATGTTTAATTTTATTATTTAGAATGTTAGAGATCGATACCCTCTATTCATAGCGTATAAGAAATCTTTATCATATACATAATATTTCTTTACTTATTTTTCTAGAGCCTCTTATTCATGCTAACAAAATTAACCATGTTGCTAGAATGATCTTTGAATAAATTTTCTCTAATAAGTAATAGATTTCACATTTTGGGATAACTTTGTAGAGGTTTCTATTCTTGATGATTTTCAACAAGTTGTCAATGCTTAAATCTCTTATGGTGATTATTGTGTTTTGGCTTAGATATAGAAATCTTCATTTGGGATAATTTGATGAATTTTTCTACTCAAAATAAACCTTGGTTTGTTGGTGGTGATTTCAACACTATTTTATTCACTTCGAGCAGTGGTTATTTACTAATATTCATTCCATGGAAGAACTAATATGATCCTTGATTGTAATTTGATTGGTGGTAAATAAACCCTAAATCCTAAACCTAAAAAAAAACTTAAACCCTAAACCCAACCAAACATAAACCCTAAACCCTAAACCCCAACCATAAACCCAGAACCTTAAAATAAAGCTAAACCTAAACCCAAATGCTCAAAACCACTAAACCCAAAGCCAAACACTAATTCCAAAGCCTAACCCCAAACCTTAAACCCTAAACCCAAACCCTAAAACAAATCTAAAACCCTACCCCAAAACCTAAACCTAAAGCATAAAGCCAAAAACCCAAAACACTAAATCTTAAACCTTAAACCCTAAACCCTAACCCTAAACCTAAACCTAAACCTAAACAAATTTAACAATAAACTTAAACTCTAAAACTTAATAAACCTAAACCCTAAGAATGGGTAGAACCTTGATGACAGGAACATCACCGTCAACCACTCATCTAGATCTCGGTGGAGGAGAAAGATGGTGGTTATTGATTTTCTATGATCGGGATATGATGGTGGATCCGTTACTCGAGGCCGGGTGGTTTTGATGGGAGCGGAGAAACTAAAGAATGGTTAGATCACTACTTATGGAACTATGTCTTTTCTGAGAGGCTTCTAGTTATCTAGGGTTTTCAATTTACTCTATGCGTGCTCATTTTTTTATCTATGTTGTTGCTTGTGTCTTTGACAACTTGGAGTGCTACTTGGTTGTTGAAATCGAAAAGAAGAAATGTTGAATTTGAGTTTGTTCTATTAAAACTAAAACCCAAACCCTAAACTAAAACATGAACTGAGCTAAAAAACCTAAACCCTAAACCTAAACTAAACCACAAACCTAAACCTAAACCAACCTAAACCACAAAACCTAAAAACCTAAAACCTAAAACTACCTAAACCCTAAACCCTAAACTATAAAACTATAAACCCAATCCTAAACCCCAAATCCTAAACCCTCAGTAAACCCACAACCACAAACTTAAATCCTAAAACTAAAGCAAAACCTAAACTAAATAAAACCAAAAATAAAATAAATAAATAAACTTAAAAATAAGAATAAATAAAATAAAACCTAAATTAAAACCTAAACCTAAACCTAAAGAAATAAATTTAAAATAAAAAAACTAAAAATAAAATAAATAAAAAAACTATTAAAAATAAAACCTAAATTAAAAAAACTAAACCTAAAATAAAATAAAATAAACCAATAAAATAAAATAAATCAAAACTAAATAAAACCTAAAACCTAAAAATAAACCTAAAAATAATAAAAAAAATAAACAACTAAAGAAAAACTGGGCTAAAATAAAAAATAATAAACCTAAACCTAAACTAAAATAAACTAAACTAAAATAAAATAAACCTAAACCTACCTAAAATAAACTAAACCTGAACCTAAACCTATAAATATAAAATAAACTAAAATAAACCTAAACCTAAACTAAAAATAAAACCTAAAATAAACTAAACCACAAAACATAAACCCAAAATAAAATAAATAAACCTAAACTAAAATAAAATAAATAAACTAAACCTACCTTAACCTACCATAAACTATGTGCTCATTTTTTTGTATATTTTTTTTGTGATAAAACTTGCTTGTTGGTGATTGAAGAAGAATATTGAATATGGTTGTTCTCTATTAAAAACCATACCATAAAACTAACCTAAACCCTAAAACTAAACCACAACCATAAAACTTACCCTAAACCCTAAAACTACCTAAACCTACCATAAACCAAACCACAAACCCAACCTTATTAAACTAGCTAAACCCCACTAACCCTAGGCAAACCCTAAAGACCATAAACTCAATTATAAACCCTCCCTAGGCCCACTTACCATACCATACCTGACCCTAGGCCCTAAACTTTACCCTGAGCTCTAGGCCACAGGCCCTTCTACTTAAATGGGCTTCCTAAACTGGGCCCTGAGCCCTGGGCTCTGACCTAAATGACTCTAGGCCCTGGGCCTGGGCCTGGGCTAACCCTGGGCTAAACCTAAACCCTGGGCTCCTGATGGGCTGAGCACCTAAACCCAACCCTCCTGGGCTAATCAGGCTGAGCCTCTGACTGGGCCTCTAAGGCCCTGGGCTGGGCTGGGCCCTGGGCCCTGGGCCTCCTGACTTAGAGCCTACAGGCCTCCTGGGCTTTTAAACTACTCCTGACACTAAGACTCCTGAGCTGACTAAACTGGGCCCTAAACTGACCTGGGCTTGATCCAGGCTGGGCTAAACTGAGAACCACAAAATCCTCTTGGCGACCTGACTTAGGCCCTAAACTAAGGCCCTATGAGCTGAGCCAAATTTACCCCTCCTACCCAAGAGCCCTAGGCAACCTCTGGGCCCTCCCTAGGCCCTCTTTACCCAGGCCCTGGGCCCAGGCCCTGAGGCTGACTAACTGAACCTGAGCTCTATCCTGAGGCCCTAGGCCTAAATCCCAGGCTGACTCTGACTGGGAACTGAGCCCTGGGCTAAACTGACCAACTAAATCCTGGATAGACTGGGCCCTAAACCCTCTCTCCCTGACCAACCCAAACTAAACCTCTGACTCCTCTACTAAACTAAATAATCTCTAAAACTACCTACTCTAAACCCAAAAAATAAAGCCCTGATCCTCTGCTTTTCCCTTTCCCCCACTCATTTTTAGCTTTTTAACCACTTTTTGGCTATTTTGCATGATTCTCCTGGATTCCTTTTTGAATCGAAGGTCACTAGCCTATTTCATGTCTTCATTGGAGTGATAGGTGGCATCTTCTTCAATGATTCCTTGGGAAAATCAAAGGATCCTATGGATCTCTATAACATCAACAAACTTGGCTTTGGCTTAAAATCATTCAAAGACATTCCAATTTGGATTTCTCTCCAATATGCAAATTCATTTTGTTAACCATCAATTCCATTTTATTGTGGGTGCTTTATTTGGTCGGTCATTGCAAATTGATCAGGCAACGACTATGAAATCTTGTCCTTTAGTGACTAGAATCCTTGTTGAATTGGACATTACCAAGAAACACCTCAAAGAAATCTGATTAGGATCTAAAAATTATGGTTATATACAAAGAATTGAATTTAAAAATTTTTCTTTCTTCTCACTATAAAATCAACGGGCATGATAATTTTGAATGTTTCATTCATCATCCTCACCCAAAAAAGAAAATCCTTATTAAAGAAACTTCTATTCTAATCCTAGGATCCTTGTTAAATTTCAAAAATACTGAAAAAAGGAATTTTGAATGTTCATAATTATTTTACCTCTTACTTCTTATTCAATTGAAGGCTTCTAATGTGAATAATAATAGTTTTTTAAATTTTTTGGATGATGATTCTATTTCCTCAGATTAATGCATCTTTGCTAGCTTGATTGATGAAAATGAAGCTTTGATTGAGAATATAAATGAGGATATTAATGTTGCATCATTCAATTTGCAAATATGATTAATACCTCATGATAATCATTGAAAAACTAATTATATTTTCTAGATTAGGATGATTTAAATTCATAAAGATTTGGCTTTGTCTAATAATTTGGGTCATGAAGAGGAAGGGCTTGGTGTTCACATTTTCTAAATAAATATGTTTTACTCCCTTTCTTACTATTCGATGCCCATTTAGATTTAATAAATTCTAATGTCTTGGAAGAAGGAGAACTCATTTCTAATCAAGTGATTTCTCTTAAATGTGTGACTAATGTTGCTAAATCCTTAATGATGATTATATGGGGAAAAGAAAATGGTTTCAAACTTATCATGCTAAATTTTTTTAAAAATCTCTCCCAATAAGAAACACTAGATAAATGGCCTTCTCTCTTAATTAACCTTTTCTTAACCTTTTTTATTTCTTTATGTTTAATTTATTATTTAGAATGTTATAGGGATTGATACCTTCTCTATTAATCGTATAAAGAAATCTTTATCATATACATAATATTTCTTTACTTATTTTTCTAGAGCCTCTTATTCATGCTAACAAAATTAACCATGTTGCTAGAATGATCGGTTTGAATAAATTTTTTCTAATGTCTAATAGATTTACATTTTGGAATAACTTTGTAGAGGTTTCTATTCTTGATGATTTTCAACAAGTTGTCAATGCTTAAATCTCTTATGTTGATTATTGTGTTTTGGGCTTAGATCTAGTAGAAATCTTCTTTGGGATAATTTGAGGAATTTTTTTCTACCTCACATAAATAAACCTTGTTTTGTTGGTGGTGATTTCAACACTATTTTATTCACTTCTGAATGAAGTGGTGATTGTGCTCCTAATATTCATTCCATGGAAGAATTTTCTAATATGATCCTTAATTGTAATTTGATTGATATTGGTTTTAAAGGTTCTAGTTATACTTGGAAAAACTCTAGAATTTGACAAAGGTTGGATCGGATTCTTTTTAATACTCATTGGATTATTCAATGGTATATTACTTCTGTCGATCATTTAAGCAAAACCTTGTTTAATCATGCTCCTCTTTTGGTTTCTACTAAAGATAATTCTATTAGATCAAAATATTTCTCTCCTTTTAGATTTCAGAACATGTGGATTCAACATATTGATTTTTTTTATGGTGACAATTGGAAAGCTCCTTTACATCACGATAATTTGATTATGGGGATGAATAGACTTTGGTTTAATCTTAAAGTCTTAAGCAAAATTTGGGTTGTTGGAATAAGCATTATTTTAAAAACCTTTTGCTAATATCAAAGATATGGAAAAAATGGTTTGTGATCTTGAAGGTCTCTATTAATCGATTCAAGATTAAGGACTTGGTGAGATGAAAGATAACTTAATTTTCAAAATATGAAAAGACTTATTGGCATCAAAAGCTGCTAGTAAACATATTGTAGATGGTGGCAGAATACTAGGTATTTCCAAGCTTTAGTTAATAAAGAGAGCTTTAAATAATATTCTAAAGATGAGAATGAAGAATGGATTATGGAGAATAATGATATTAAGGATTCAATTATTAAATACTTTAGAAATATGCTTAATAAGAGTTGCTCTTGAAGCTATTTCTAAATCACTTGATTCCTTCTATTATTACCAATGATGATAATGATTTGCTTACTTTATACTAATGAATGAGATGATATTTTTAAAGTTCTTAATAGCATGAACATAGATTCTATTGGAGGCTCGGAGGGTTTCATTATTTAATTTTTTCAAAATTTTTGGTTTATTATTAAATTTGATTGAAGCTGTGGTTGATTTTTTTTTAATAGTAATCCTTATACTAGATATTTTTCTAGCACTTCTATTGTTCTCATACCTAAGAAAGATAATTCGGACTATTGGAGTGATTTTAGACCTATTAGTCTTTGCACCTTCTTTAATAAGCTGATTTCCAAAATTCTTGCCATCAGGCTTAGTCCTTTACTTCATAAGATTATCTCTCTCAACCAAACTAGTTTTGTTAGAGGTAGATCTATTAATGATAACATTTTACTAGCCCAGGAATTAATTCATGACTTAGATGCTAAGACTAGAGGTGGAAACATTCTTTTCAAATTAGATATTACCAAAGCTTTTGATAATATCTCTTGGGATTCCCTTTTCCATATTTTGAATATATTTGTGTTTTTTTGATAAATTTACTTTTCTTATTAAAAATTATATTAATAATGTCTGGTTTTCTATTTTGCATAATGGGGAAACATTGGGCTTCTTTCCTTCTTCCCATGGCTTAAGATAAGGGGATCCTTTATCTCTTTATTTATTATTGTTGTTGAGTACTTATCTAGGAGCATCAATGAGTTATTTTTAAACAACTTAGTATGTACTACAAAAATTCTTGGTGGTCTTCCTGTTCCCACTTAAGCTTTGTAGATGATTTCATTATTTTTTTCAATGCTTCTATTCAACATATCAAGAACCTTAAGAATTTTTTTAAAAAATTTGGTAGACAAAGTGGTCTTTCTATCAATGATAACAAATACTATTTTATTATTTCGTTAAGTATCTCTAATAATAAAATCAATCAAATCTAGCATATCACTAATTTTAAACATCAACACTTACCTCTTAAGTACTTGGGTGCTCCTCTATTTAAAGGTCCAAAATGATCCCATATTTTTGATGAGTTAATTCAAAAAATTTTAAATAAAATTTTTGTTTGGGAATTCCATTTACTTTCCTTTGGTGGCATGCTTACTATTCTTAAAAGCACTCTCAATTCTATGCTGTTTTATTTGATTCAAACTATTATTCCCACTAATTTTACTCTTATCAAAATTGATCACTTTCTTAATAATTTTTTTTGTGGACCCAATAATTTTATTAAAATAATGCATTGGATATCTTGGCATAAATGTTGTGGTACTTTGGGTGAAGGTGGTCTTGGTTGCAAACTTATTTGTGAAGCTATGATTGCCTTCTCCCATATGCTCTAGTGGAAGTTTAGAAAGAATGATAGCCTTTGGGCTAATTTTATGATGGAAAATATTGCCAAAGTAAACACCCTCTTATCTGCTTTATAAAATTGGTGACTCTTCGATTTGGAAAAGGCTTTGCTCCATTAAATGGGTTGTTACATCCTTAATATCTTGGGATTTTCATTCGAGTTCTTCTTTCTTTTGCAAGACAATTGGATTGCCAATGGCTCTATTGACTCCCTTTTATCTACACACTCTACTACTGCTATCAAAGTTAACTCTTTTTGGCTTAATAATAATTGGAATGAAAACAAACTTGGGAACAACATTCCTATTTTTATTTTTGACAAGTTTTGCAACATCGCTAACTTTTCTAATAAACCTGATCAAATTCTTTTCAAGCTCTCTTACAATGGAGATTTCATTCTTAAAGAGGTTTGGAATTTTATCAAATAAAAAAAAAAATACCTCTAATGTTTTCATTAACCTTTGGAACAATATCATTCCCATTTCTTAATATGTTTTAGCTTTGAGGATTTTGAATAACTTCATTCCTATAGATTCCTTGCTCTGGCTTAAAGCATTTTATATACCTTCCAAGTGCTATTATTGCTTTCATATTGAAAATGTTAATCAAGTTTTTGTCAATGGTGCTATTGCTTCCAAACTTTGGATATGGTATGATGATTTATTTAACACTAACTATTCTCATGGCTCTATTTCGATATATCAACTTCTTAAAGTTTATTTCTATAAAGCGTGAAAGGTCATATGAAAGTTTTAATTGCTATTACCATTTTTTGGTTCATTTGGATGGATAGAAATGATGCTAAATATTGAGGCATCCTTATGAACCATAGAAGGATCCTTGCTAGAATTAAAGAAAAAAATTCATGCTTTGTTTAATGCAAATTTAACTTGTAATCTTCATTTTAGAGGTTATAAATTTATGACTAAAATATTGGGTATCACTTTGCATGATGACCCTTCCTACAAGAGTATTAGAATTATACATTGGATTAAGTGTAAAGAAAATTTTATTAACATCAATACTAATGGTTCCTTTTCCCAAAACAAATATGGTTATGGTGGAATTCTTTTGGATTCTAAAGGTACTATCATTTGTGTCTTTGCCTACCCCCTCAAAGCTTGTTCTCTTATTTATGCTGAGCTCATGGCTGTTAATAAAGCTATTGATATTTGTTTAAGCAAAGGCCTCTTTAATAGTTGGATTGAAATTGATGCTCTTCTTTTACTTGATATGCTCAATACTAATAAATTGGGGAATATTGACTTATTTTATCTTCTTAATCACACTAAAAAGCTTCTTTCCCATGTTTGCTAGAAAATTTCTCACTTTCTTCATAAAGGTATTGCTTGTACTAATTTCTTGGCTAATTTGGGAGCTGAATTAAATGAGCTCACTTTATTTGATAACCATAGCTTTTAAGCATCCGATGGTCTCAATCTGATAACACTAGATCTTTTACCTCAGATTTTAACTTTCAGCTATTTTGTAGATCATATTGCTATAGTGGTTTAATTCAGTCTATTTTTGGTTCTTTTTTTGTCATTCTCTCACAAGGAAGTGTTTCTTGCTAATTTTCTTTAGGGTCCTGGTCAATCTCAATTTAATTGAAAGCTGCCTTGTTGGTTTTAGTTTATTTCTAAACTTAAAACCCCTTCCTCTTTACCCCATTGTGTACTTAACTGACTCTTATTTGGGTCATAGTGGTGCTATTTTATTTGGTTTTCCTATCCTTTGACATTGGTGGTTTTCTCTCTGTGGCTCATGCTCTGCTTCTTTTATCACACAGCTAGTGATGTTTTGGGGGTCTCATGTTGGGTTATGGTGGTGTCTGATTTTGGCCTACCCCTTATTCTAATTGATGTTAGGTTTGTCTCTAGTTTTGGTTGGCTATTACCTTATTTGAATTGAATTTTTTGTTGCTATTATTGGTTCTACTGGATGCTGCTATTTGCTTCTTCCATCTGCGTGATTATTTTGGATGGTCATTTTTTCATTGCTGCTATTAGTCTCTTTTGGTTTGGCTTAGTTTTAGGCTTTTTGGTGGTTGATATTCTCCTTTCATGGTTTTGCTTGGGGGCTTCTGCTGGTTGGTATTTCCTTCTACCTAGTAGATTGTAGGTAGCTTTTTTCTGGTTGTTCCTTCTTATTTTCACTTTTATGGTGACTATCTGCTCTATAGGGTTTCAAAGGGGCTTTGTTAGCCTCTGGCCTTATTACTTTCCTCACTGATTTGTTGCTTGTGGGTGGGTGGTTCTCTTTGGCCTTTTCTACCTTGGTTTTTTGTCTTGCTAAGTGACTACCAATTTTATTTCTTAGTTTTTTTGGAGATCTCTAGGTGGGTTATGGCTATGCTGTATTCTTTCCCTTTATTTTGGGCTCAGGGATAGCCTCTTATTTTGGTCGCTTTACTAAATTAGAACTAATGCTGTTGTTGTTGGTTGTTGGGTGGCAGCTGTTGGTCTCTTCACGATTTTCCTAGCTTTGGTTTTTTTTCAATATTTTTTGGTTGTTTTATTGGTTTGGGTTGATGTTTTCTTATTTTTGGTTGTTTTCTCTATTGATTGGTATGAGGACAGCTGCTTTGTGGTTCTTTTTTCTTCCAGACTTGGGTTTCTATTTATTGAGGAGAGGGTTGTGGCTATTTTTTGTGTCTATGCCTACCGGTTTGCTAGTCGCCCACTGATGGATTGGTCCGGTGTTTCCGAGGGTTGGTTGTGGCTCTCCGGCTTGGTCTTGGGATTGGATTGTCTTGCCTTGGATGCTTGTGCTGCTAGTGTCTTGTGATTTAGGTTGGTTGTTGGTATTGACTCCCTCCTGGTTTATTTTGCTCTCCTTGTTCCCGATATTTGCCTCTTGGTCTGGTGCTTTGGATTATTTTTCCCACGCCTTGGTGGTGGTTTTGATAGTAATTTATGGATGCCCTCTTGGTCTCCCTATGGCTTCCTCTCTGCTTATCTTCTACTATTTTGTTGTTTGGGTGGAGGTTTTGCCCTTGGATTTGGATTGTTGCTTTGGAGATAGTCGGGTTGTTGTTAAGCCTTTGGGACTATTTTGCTGGGTTGTGTTGTTACCCCTATTCATGCTAATTGAACCTTTTAGGGTTTCTCTTTCTTTTGGTGGTGGCTTTGGTGGAGTTATTGCTAGGATTTTCTAGCTTGGCCACTGATCATGCTGTAACTACTGGGTTGCTGGCTTTATGAGATTGGTTTGTTGTGGGTTTTGCTGGTGGTTTACTTGGTGGTCACTGGCTCTTTTCTCTATTTGTTTGTGTAAGACTTGGATCACTATGGACTATTTTGCCTTGATGGTTTGCTTATATCAGGTATGCTGGCTATGATAGCCTAGATGTTTCCTCATATCTTCTCTCTGGTTGGTAGCATTACATATGACTGTAACCCTTCTCAAGAAGTTTGGATGCTCATATGTATTGTTGGCACTTGAGATGATCTTAACTGAGCCCGAGCCTTCTCTTTCTCAACTCTCTCTAAATTGTTTACTTTATCCTTTTCCCTTGAGCTATGATTATTTCCTTTGTAGTGTTTTGGAAAATTCTTTTGCAAGTTGGAACTTTATAGATGGAATGAGCTTTACTACCAACTCAAGTGTTGTTGCCGGATCTTGCTTATCTTGCTTTCTCAAAGGGATCAAGAGTCACGACTAGTCCTTTATGCTTTCATGAGCTATTTTAGTCTTATTCTGTCTTTTTCGATATGTTTTTTTAGTATTATATTTGTTTTATTTTTTGTTTTGTTTTCTTTTCCTTTATTATTCCACTTAGATCGGGGTTTATTTTTTTAGGTTTCTTGAGAGAGAGCAGAACTTTGAGCTATACCCCTATTAAAAACATTGTATCCTTTCCTTTTATGGTAATAAAATTTTAACTTTTCCTAATAAAAAAACTCTAAACCCTAGACCTTAAATCCTAAACCCTAAAAATCTAAAAATCTAAACCTAAACAAAAAATAATAATAATAAAATAAAGTAAAAACCTAAACTAAAACCTAAACCTAAACCTAAACCAATAAAAAAAATAAAATAAAAACTAAACCAAATTAAAATAAAATAAAATAAACTAAACTAAAAATAGAAAAGAAAGCTGAAAGTAAAAAACCTTAATAAAATAAAAACAAAACCTAAAATAAACATAAAATAAACATAAAATAAACTAAAATAGAAACTAAATAAAAATCTAAACCTAAAAACAAATCTAAAAATAAATAAAAAATGAAAACTAAACCCTAAACTAAAAGTAAAAACTTAAACTTAAAATAAAAATAAAAATAACAAAATGAAATACACCTAAACTAAACTAAACTAAACTAAAATAAATAAAACCTAAACCTAAACCTAAAATAAACTAAACCTAAACCTAAACCTAAACTAAATAAAATAAAATAAACTAAAAATCAACCTAAATTTAAACTAAAAAATAAAACCTAAAAATAAACCTAAAATAAAAAGCTAAAACCTAAACCTAAAAAAATAAAATAGAACCTAAACTTAAACCTAAAAGTAAAAAATAAAACCTAAGCCTAAAAACTAAAATAAAAATAAAACTAAACTAAAAAATAAACATAAACTTAAACCAAAAAAATTATCTAAAATAAAATACCCAAACTAAATAAATAAACCTAAAATAAACTAAATAAAATAAAATTAGTCTAAATTAAAATAAAAATAAAATAAACTAAAAGAAATAAAAATAAACTAAATAAACTAAACCTAGGTTTACCTTTTTAAAAAAAATAAAAACCCTAAAGCCTAAACCTAAAAAAAAAACCTAAACATAAAAACTAAAATAAAAATAAAACTAAAATTAAAAATAAAGCTAAACCTGAACCTAAACAAAAAAAAAAACTAAAAAAACCTAAACTAAAATAAATAAACAAACTAAATAAAAATAAAAATGAACCTAATTAAAATTAAAAATTAAAATAAACTAAAATAAATAAAAAATAAATGAAATAAACAAAATAAACCTAACCCTAAACCCTAAAAAACCATAAACTAAACCCTAAACCCTAAACTAACCCTAAATACTAAACCCTAATCGCTAAACCCTAAACGCTAAACCCTAAACTCTAAACCCTAAACTAACATAAACCCTACACCTTAAACTCTGAACCCTAAAACCCTAAAACCTAAATACTAAACCCTAAAATCCTAAACACTAAACCCTAAACCCTAAACTCTAAAGCTTAAACTATAAATCTTAAACCCTAAACTAAACCCTAAAATAAACCTAAAATAAACCTAAACCCTAAACTAAACTAAAACTAAACTAAAATAAAAATAAACTAAACTAAACTAAACTAAATAAATAAAATAAAAATAAAAAACTAAAAAAATAAAAAATAAAAAACTAAACTAAAATAAAAATAAAATAAAAATAAACTAAACTAAACCTAAACTAAACTCTAAACCTAAATAAACTAATCTAAACTAAACCTAAACTAAAATAAATTGAAAATAAAATAAACTAAACCTAAACCTAAAATAAAAATTTAAAAAAATAAAAATAAAATAAATAAAAAATGAACCTAAACCTAAACCTAAAAAAATAAACTAAACTAAATAAACCTGTTCTTACTTGGAGAATTTTGATAAATTTCATCCCTATTGATTCTTGATGTAAAGCTTTTCACTTACCTTCAAAATGCTACTGCTGCTTTCACATTGAGAATGTCAATCATGTATATGTTAACGAAGCCATTGCTTCCAAACTTTGGGTTTGGTATGTTGAATTTTTTAATATTGACAAATTCAATGGCTCCTTAACTCTTTATCAACTTGTAGAGGTCTATTTTGAAAACATTATTAAAGGCCACATTAAAGTGATAACTGCTATCACTCTTATATGGTTCATATGTATGGACAAAAATGATGCAAAACATCGTGGGATTCCTATGAACCATAAGAGGATAATTGCTAGAATTAAAGATAAAATCCATGCTTTATTTAATGCCGCTTTAATTAACTACAATCAATTTAAAGGCTATAAATTTGTGGCCAATAAATGGGTTTTAATCGCCCACCATCCCAATGTAAAGATGATAAGCTTGTTTATTGGAAAAACCTCATGATAATATTATTAAAATTAATACTATGGCGCTTTCAAAATGCTTCTGTGGTGGCATTTTCTAAACCTTAATGGTAAAGTTTTATGTGTCTTTTCTTATCCTCTTACTACATGTTATGTTCTCTTTGCGGAGCTAATGGCTATTAACAAGCTATTGAGATTTTCCTACAAAAAGGTTGGCTCAATATTTGGATTGAGATGGATGCCCTATTGCTGATTGACCTGTTGACTTCCACCAAAGTGGGAAATTCAGAATTGTACTACTTCCTAAAGCATACTAGAGCTCTCCTATCTCAACTCTATTTTAAAATCACTCATGTTTAGCGTGAAGGTAATGCGTGTGCTGATTACCTTGCTAATCTAGGTGCTAGATTAGATGGAATAAAATTCTTTGATCAGCTTACACTTCCTAAACATTAGTGTGGATTGGTTAATTTGGACAATACTGGACTTCCTTATCTCAGAAACTAATTTCATCCTATGTTTTGGCCTAATTACAACTTGTATTACTTTGTTTTATCTGTATGGTCATCTTTTGTTTATCTTTTGTTTATTGTTGTTGCTCATCTTCATTTTGCTGATGCATTTCCCTGATAATTTTTTTTGGTTCTATTGTGATCTCTGTAGCATCTCTCGGCCGCTAAATATCCAATCTTTTTTGGGGTCTTATCAGATCCGGTGTTTCCCTTGCTAATGGAAATGTGCTTCTGCTTCACTAATCTGGATGGAGATGTCTTATTTTTGACCAGAGATATGGACCGCTTGCCATCAATACTTACTGTATTTTTCTTTTCTTTTTATGATTGAGACTACTTTTTCTCTTTTTCCTGTTGCCTATTCTCAAACTGATTTTTTATTCTAGCTACCTGTATTGGAGGCTCATGTCTTTGTTACTGCAGTTGTTGGTTTGCTATGATTTGCACAGCTTCATGGTGGGCCCTTCTTTATTTGTATCTTCCCTCTTAAATAGGGTTGTAGCTCCTATTTTGCTCACCAACCCCCCTTCCTCAACCTATAAGGGAAGAATGTTTAATTTATTTATTACTAATGTTTCTTTGTAAGATTGGATTTGCTT
This sequence comes from Cymbidium sinense, assembly GCA_021442155.1. Lineage (NCBI taxonomy): Eukaryota > Viridiplantae > Streptophyta > Magnoliopsida > Asparagales > Orchidaceae > Cymbidium > Cymbidium sinense. The sequence goes on along the minus strand of JAKCPB010001422.1, from coordinate 18,942 downwards.
CTTGCCTTTCCTTTCATCTTAATTTTATTGATGATGTTGGATTAGATCTTGCTTTTCCTTATCTTGAAGTATTTTAATGATGGTTTTCTTCTGATCCACATTTTGGGTCTATGAAATACTAATGTTACTGACTGGCTTACCCTTTGTTGGGTGCAATATTTTGTTTGCTATCTTGGTTTGTTGTCTTGCTTGTTGGCTGAATGGATTATCAGGATTTATGCCCAGCAAGATGCTTCTAGGTTGTTTCTCTGATTATTTTTTTGTGTTGTTTGTGGTGAGGTGCAGCTTATCACCTACGGCTTGTGGTCTATCTAATCTACTGCTGCATTCCCATCTTAGTTCTATTATGACTTGTGCAGTTCCTACTGTGTTTACGCTATTAACTTGGTGTTTGTTAACATCTGCATTATTTATTTTGGATGGGTATCCTTTATCCCTGGTGTATTCTTGCGAAAGTTTCATATGATTTAGGATCGTGTTATTTACATGCTAATTGATATGCTTAGCAGGATTTTAGCTGGCTTTTCAGCCAGTTGTCTATTGTTTCTATCTTCTGCCTGGCCTTTTCTGCTATCTACTTGTGGTGGGTTTTCCTGCTGGCTTAATTTTACTCTTGGATCTGGTATTAATAAGGTGGATGTGGCCAAGATTGTTCATTTTATGGGAAGGGATTCTCATGCTATGGTGACTATAGTGGTGATACTTATCCCCATTTTGCTCTTTGTTGTCTCCTTTTCTATAGTGTATATGGCTTTGTTTAGGTTTGTAGGTACTAAGGCTCATAATACTTTCAACAAATGGCTGCTATCTTCCCACAGGTTTGTAGGCTATGATGGCTGTGATGATTTCACTCTTTTTTGGTTTGGTAGAGCCTGAGCCTTCTCTCACACACTTCTCTATAATTTTTCTCACTTTATGCTGCTTTTACCTTCCACTTTATTTGTATTACTCTAACTGTGCTAATTTTTATCTTTCTACATATTTGTGATGCATTTTTCTCTTCTCTTGCGTGTTTTCTCTCTGGCATGCATTCTCTCATCCCGATGAGCTTTGGCCAAGATCTATCCATTAGCTTCTCTATGTTAATCATTTTGTATTTTTTTGCTTTCATTTTCTCTTTATTTTGCTTTTTGTACTTAGATAAGGGATTTACTCTAGTCGATTGTAGTTTCTTGAGAAATAGTTTTGGAGTTTATCCCCTCTTAAGGATCTTGTAACCCTCTTTTTATGGCAATAAAATTCCCCCTATATGGGGTTTCAAAAAAAAACCTTAAACCTTAAACCCTAAACCCTAACCGTAACCCTAAACCATAAACTCTAAACCCTAAATCCTAAACCCTAAACCTTAAACCCTAACCCCTAAAAAACCCTAAACCCTAAAACCCTAAACCCTAAACCTTAAACACTTAATTTTAATACCCTAATTCCTAAACTCCAAACCCTAAACCCTAAACCCTAATCCCTAAACCCTAACTCTAAACCCTAAACCCTAAACCTAAAACTAAAGTAACTAAATAAATAAATATAAATAAACCTAAACCCTAAAAGCAAATAAACCTAAACCTAAACCCTAAGAATGGGCAGAACCTTAATGGCAAGAACATCACACAACCAGGCTCGCCTAGATCTCAAGATGGAGGCTAAGGTGGAGGCTGCTATCATAGTTGTGGTGGGGAATCTGGAGGATTTTGTGGATATGGAGGTGGTGGTTGGAGCAATGGTGGTTATGAGGAGGAGGAGGAGACAGGTTACATGGTGGTGTGGGGAGAGAGATTACAAATTTGATGGTAGATCCCGCAACTCGAGAGGCTAGGGTGGTTTTGATGGGAACTGGAGAAACTAAAGAACGACTGATCCGATCTGCTACTTATGGAACTGTCTTTATAGTAGAGACGATTCTAGTTATCAAGGGTTTTGATTTGCTATGCATGCTCATTTTGAACTATGTGGTCACTTGTATCTTAGAAAACTTGGTGTGTTATTTGGTTGATGAAATTGAAAAGAAGAAATGATGAATCTGAATTTATTTTCTATTAAAAAAAAACCTTAAACCCTAAACCCTAAACCTTAAAACCACTAAACCCTAAACACTAAACCCTAAACCTTAAACCCTAAACACTAAACCCTAAAACCCTAAACTATAAACCTTAAACCTTAAACCATAAAAGCTAAACCTAAAAAAATTAAATAAAAAATATAAAAAATATAAACAAAAACCTAAACCCTAAACTTTAAACTAACCCTAAATCCTAAACCTTAAACCCTAAACCCCCTATAACTCTAAACCCTAAACCATAAATACTAAACCCTAAACCTTAAAACCCTAAACCCTAAACCTTAAAACCTAAACCTTAAACCCCAAACCCTAAGCACTAAAACCCTAAACCGTAAACCCTAAACCCTAAATCCTAAAACCTACAACCCTAAACCCTAAACTTTAAAACCTAAACCCTAAACCCTAAACCCTAAACTAACTATAAACCCAAAAAACTAAACCCCAAAAATCTAAACCTAAACTAAATTAAACCAAAAAATAAAATAAAGAAATAAACCTTAACCTAAATAAAAAAGTAAAATAAAATGAAAACCTATAACTTGAACCTAAACCTAAACCTAAAAATAAAATAAAATAAAATAAAAATATGAACTAAACTAAAATAAAATAAATAACAACCTAAACTAAACTAAAAAAATTAAAATAAACTTAAAAATAAAAACCTAAATAAAATAAAAACCTAAACCTAGAAATAAAAAATAAAACTAATCCTAAAAAAATAAAATAAATAAAACTAAACAAAATAAACCTAAACCTAAAAAATAAACTAAAATAAAAAACCTAAACTACAATAAATAAACTAAACTTATTAAAAATAAAAATAAAAATAAACCCAAAATATAAAATAAAATAAACAAAATAAAAAATAAAGTAAATAAACTTAAATCGATTTGTTTACTTAATTTTAAAAAAAAAAACTTAAACCCTAAACCCAAAAAACCCTAAACCCAAAATCCTAAACCCTAAACCCGAAACCTACAACCATAAACCCTAAACCTACAACCTACAACCCTAAACCCTAAACCCTAAGCCTTAAACCTACAACCATAAACCCTAAACCTACAACCTACAACCCAAACCCTAAAACCAAAACCCAAACCCTAAACCCTAAAAAATCATAAACCCTAAACCCTAAACCCTAAAACCCTAAACCGTAAACCCTAAACCCTAATCCATAAAAAACCTAAACCTAAACCTAAACCTAAAAAATAACTAAAATAGAAAACATAAATTAAAATAAAAACTAAATTAAACTAAATAAAAATAAAATAAACCTAAATAAAAATAAAAAATTAAAATAAACTCAAATAAATAAAAAATAAAATACATAAACCTAAACCTATCGGTTTACTTAATATTAAAAATAAAACTAAACCCTAAAACCAAAACTCAATGCCCTAAATCCTAAGCCCTAAACCCTAAACCCTAAACATAAAACCCTAAACCCTAAGCCTACAACATACAATCTAAACCCTAAACCCTAAACCCTAATCCTTAAAACCCTAAACCCTATACCCTAAACCCTAAACCCTAAACCCTAAACCTTACAAAACCATAAAGCCTAAACCCCAAACCCTAAACCCTAAACTAACCCTAAAAATACTAAACCTAAAACCTTAAAAACCCTAAACCCTAAAGTCTGAACACTAACCCTAAATTGTAAATGCTAAACCCTAAACCCAAACCCTAAACCTTAAACCCTAAAACCCTAAACCCTAAAACCCTAAACCCTAAACCCTTAACCCTAAACCCTAAACCCTAAACCTAAACTTAAAGTATGTAAATAAATAAAAAAATAAACCTAATCCCTAAGAATGGGCGGAACCTTGATGGTAGGAACATCACCATCAACTAGGCTCAGTCTAGATCTAAGAAGTGGAGGCTAGAGGTGACTATTATCACGCTATGGTGGGGATTTGGAGGTGTTGGTGGATATGGAGGTGGTGGTCGAGTGGTGATGGGAGAGAGGAGCGACGGAGGTTACAGCCGTGGTGGTGGTGGAGGGAGAGATTGTAGATTTGATGGAAGATCGTGCTACTCAAGAGGTAGGGGTGGTTCTGATGGAAAGTAGAGAAACTGAAGAATGACCAAGCCAATCTACTGCTTATGGAAATGTGTCTTTATAGTAGAGATGGTTTTAATTATCTAGGGTTTTTGATTTGCTCTATGCATGCTCATTTTTATCAATCACTTGTCTTAAAAAAACTTTATGTGTTACTTGGTTAATGAATTCAAATGAAGAAATGTTGAATCAATTTGTTTTAAAAAAACTCTTAAACCTTAAACCTTAAACCTTAAACCCTATACCCTAAACCCTAAACACTAAACCCTAAACCTTAAACATTAAGCCTTAAACCCTAAAACCCTAAACCATAAACCCTAAACCTTAAACCATGAAACCAAAACCTAGATGAAAAAATAAAATAAAATAAAATAAAAACATAAACTAAAACCTAAACCCTAAACCCTAAACAAACCCTAAATCTCTATAACCCTAAACTAACCTATTAACCCTAAACCCTAAACCTGAAAAACCATAAACTTTTAACCTTAAACCCTAAACCCTAAACCCTAACCTTAACCATAAACCTTAAACCTTAAAACCTACAACACTAAACCTTAAACCCCAAACCCTAAACCCTAAATCCTAAACTCTAAACCCTAAACCCTAACCCTAAACCCTAAATCCTAAAACCAACAACCCTAAACCATAAACCACAAACCCTAAAGCCTAAACCCTTAACCCTAAACCCTAAAAACAAAAAAACCTAAACCTAAACTAAATAAAACAAAAAATAAAATAAATAAAAAACCACAAAACTTAATAAAATAAATAAAATAAAATAAAATAAAAACCTATACTAAAACCTAAACCTAAACCTAAACCTAAAAGAAAATAAAATAAAAAATAAAAACTAAACTACAATAAAATAAATAATAATTTAAACTAAACTAAAAAATTAAAAATCTAAATAAAATAAAATTAAACCTAAAATAAAAATAAAATAAACTAAACTAAAATAAATAAAACCTAAAACTGAACCTAAACCCTCAACTAAATAAAATACAATAAACTATAAATAACCTAAACCTAAACTAAAAAATAAAACATAAAAAATAATCCAAAATAAAACCTAAACCTAAACCTAAAAAAAAAATAAACCTAAGAAAATAAAATAAAAACCTAAACCTAAACCTAACAATACAAAATAAAACCTATGTATAAAAAAATTAAAATAAAACTAAACTAAAAAATAAACATAAACCTAAACCTAAACCTAAAAAACTAAATTAAAATAAAAAACCTAAACTAAAATAAATAAACTAAACAGAATAAAAAAAAATCCTAAATAAAAATAAAAGATAAAATAAACTAAAATAAATAAAAAATAAACTAAATAAATGTAATAAACCTAAACCTACTAGTTTACTAAATTTAACAAGAAAAAAGCCCTAAACGGTAAACCCTAAACCCTAAATCCTAAATTCTAAACACTAAACCCTAAAACATTAACACTAAAATTAACCCTAAACCCTAAACACTAAACTTACAACCTTAAATAGTAAAGCCTAAACCCTAAACCCTAAACCCTAACCCTAAACCCTAACCCTAATCCTAAATACAAAACCCAAAACCCTAAACTCTAAAATCATAAACCCTAAACCCTAAACCCTAATCCCTAAACCCTAAACCCTATAGCCTAAACCCTAAACCCTAAACCCCAAACCCTAAACCCTAAATTAACCCTAAAACCTAAGCTAACCCTAAACCCTAAACCCTAAATCCTAAACCCAACCCTAAACCCTAAAGCTTAAACACTAAACCTTAAACCCTAATCCTAAACCCTAAATTGTAAAACCCTAAACCCTAACCCTAAAACCTAAAAGCCTAAACCTAAACTAAATAACACTTAAAAATAAAATAAATTAAAAAATTTAAACTGAAATAAAATAAATAAATAAAACCTAAACTAAAACCTAAACCTAAACCTAAACCTAAAAATAAAATAAAATAAACTAATAAAAATAAACTAAAATAAAATAAAGAAAAACCTTAACTAAACTAAAAAATAAAATAAACCTAAAAATAAAAAACAAAATCGAAACCTAAAAATAAAAAATAAAATTAAACATAAAAAATAAAATAAAAATAAAACTAAACTAAAAAATAAACCTAAACTTAAACCTAAACATAAAAAATAAACTAAAATAAAAAACCTAAACTCACATAAATAAAACTAAAATAAATAAAGTAAACTAAATAAAAATTAAAATAAAACTTAAATAAATGAAATAAATAAACATAAATAAAAATGAGCTAAATAAACCTAAACCTACGTTTGTTTAATTTAAAATATACAAAACTTAAACCCCTAAACCCTAAACTAAATCCTAAAACCTAAACCTACATAAATCCTAAACCTACCCTATAAAACTAAACATAACTACACTTAACCTCCCTAAATCTGATCTAGCTTAAAACCTAAACCATAAACCATAAACCTAAACCCTCCTAAACCCACACAAAACCTAAACCTAAACCCCAACCTAAAACCTAAACTAACTAAAACCCAAAACCCAACTCTAAACCTAAACTTAAGCCTAAACTTTAAACCCTAAAACCCTAAATCTTAAACCCTAAACCCTAAACCCTGAACCTAAACCTAAAGCAACTAAATAAATAAAATAATAAACTTAAACCCTAAGAATGGGCAGAACCTTGACTGTGGGAAAATCTCCGTCAACCAAGCATTGTATAGATCTGGTGTTGTAGGTGAAGGTAGAAGTGACAGTTAATGCAGTTGTGGTGGGGAATCTGGAGGTGTTGGCTCATATGGTGGTGGACCAGGGTGGTGGTTATAGAGGTGGGCTAAACTATATGATGGTGGCGGAGATTGCAAATTTGATGGCGATCTACCTAAGAGTGGTTCTAAGGAAACTTAAGAATGACCAATCCGATTTGCTGCTTATGGAATTGTGCCCTTATTATAGAGATAATTTTAGTTATCAAGGGTTTTTGATTTGCTCTTTACATAGCTCATTTTCAAATCTATGTGGTCACTTATGTCTTAGAAAACTTTGTGTTAATTGGTTAATGAAATCAAAAAGAAGAAAGGTTAAATTTGAATTTATTTTCTATTAAAACCAAATAAACCTAAAACTAAACTAAAACTAAACTCTAAACAAATAAAAATACTAAATGCCAAACCTAAACCTAAACCTTAAAATAAAACCCTAAACCTAAAACAAGATAAACCAAAACTAAACATAAACATAAACATAAAATATAAAATAAAATAAAATAAAATAAAGCATAAACTAACCTAAACTAAACCCTAAATTAATCTAAAACCCACCAGCCACCTAAACCCTAAACCCCACACTCTACCTAACTAAAACCTAAACCACACCCTAAAACCTAATGGTAATCCTAAACCTATAAGGCCACCCAGGCCCTAAAAAACTCCCTAAACCTAAACCCAACCCTAAATTGATTAAATCCTGGCTAAAACATAAAACCTAAACTTAATAAACCTTAAAATAAAATAAATAAATAAACCTCACTAAATAAAAATAAAATAAATAAAATAAAACCTATATTAAACATAAATCTAAACTAAAAATAAAATAAAATAAAATAAACTAAAATAAAATAAATAAACCCTTAAAAGTGCAATAAACCTAAAATAAAACCTAAAAATAAAACTAAACATAAAATAAAATAAAATAAACCTAAATAAAATAAAATAAAACCTAAACCTAAAATAAAAATAAAAAAACCTAAAAATAATATAAAATTAAACTAAACTAAAATAAACATATATAAATCTAAAATAAACTAAAATAAAACCTAAATTAAAATAAATAAACCTAAAATAAATAAATTAAACTTTAAAATAAAATTAAAATAAACCTAAATAAAAAATTAACTAAAATTAAATAATAAAATAAAATGTAAACCTATGGGTTTTGTTTAATTTTTTTAAAAACTTAAACTCAGCCAAAACCTGAAGCATAAATCCTAAACTACCCTAAACCCCTAAACCTCTCCACTGAGCCTCCTACCTACCCTACCCTAAACCACAAGTCTTACCTACCCTAAACCTCTATAACCCCAGGCCCTAAACCCAAACCCAAAGCCACCTGAGCACTAGCCACAAAACTAAATCATAAACCATAAACTCTAAATCCTAAATTGTGACCCTAGGCTAAATCTACCCTACCCTAAAACAAAAAAATAAAGATCTTAAACCCACCTTAAATGGCCTAAACTCCACCTAAACCACCCTAAACCCCACCAGATCCTGAGCCACTGACCCAACCCTGAGCCTAAAACCAACCCACACCTACTGACTTGGGCTATACTGAGCCCACTCTAAACCTGATCCAAACCTAACCCTAAACCTGAGCCCTACCCCAGGCCCACCATAAACCTAAACCCAAATTAAATCCAACCAAAAAAACCTAAAACTATAAACCCTAAAGTTAATAAAAACAAACCAATAAAATAAATAAAAAATAAAATATTAAACTAAACCTAAACCTAAAGGAAAAAAATAAAAAAATACTAAATAAAATAAATAAAAAAACTAAACTAAAAAAAACCAAATAAAATAAAATAAAATAAAAATAAAAATAAAATAAAATAAAAAACCTAAATAAAATAAACTAAACTAAATATAAACCAAACCTAAAAATAAAACAAAACCTAAACTAAATAAAATAAAATAACTAAAAATAAAACCTAAATTAAAAATAAAACCAAAAAATAAACCTAAAATTAAAACCTAAAAAAATAAAATAGAAACCTAAACCTAAACCTAAAAATAAAAATAAAACCTAAAATAAAAATAAAATTCAAATAAAACTAAACTAAAAGCGTAAACCTAAACCTAATTAAAAATAAACTTAAATAAAAAACCTAAACTAAAATACATAAACCTAAAATAAATAAATAAACTAATTAAAATAAAAAATAAAGTAAACTAAAATAAATAAATAAATAGACTAAAGAAACATAAACCTTCCTGGTCATTTTTTATTTCTTCTTTCTTTATTTAACCCTTGATCAACATTCTCCCTTCTGTGACTCCATTTTCCCTTGATTCTCCTTCATTTTGCCGACTCTTCACTTCTTTGAATGATTGGCTAGTGGAATGTGCATGAGGCTCATAGCTATCTTCATGGATTTGATTTCTGGCTGCCTTCTTGGCCAAACCTGACTACATCAATTTCAGGCTCTTTGGTGCCTTCACCTGTGGTTTCCTTTGATGCTCTCAGTAATAGTTTCTCCAGCTTGGTAGTTTGACTTCTTTTAGTATTGACTATCATGTGCTTTCGAAGAATTTGATTATCCCTATGAATACTTTTTCTTTCGTAGGCCAAATCTAGATAAAATTTGATCTTTTTCATACGAAACTTTGGTGCTTTTTGGCTTGATTGATCAAGGCATGACTTGATTAATAATGACCTAAATTACTCAAGAATTTTGCTAGACATTCCATGTCATTTTCAATTGCCAAATCATCAAAATGGGAAGCTCTTTGTGACCCTGCTATGATCAGGCCCTTCCCCGACCATCGGTTGTGTGCATTTAATAATTGATATATCCAAAAACATCTAAAGAAGTTTGGATTGGCTCAAAAAGTATGGTTATAATCAAAAAATTGAATTTGAGAATTTTCACGTGCTCTCTCACAAAATCCATGGGAGCGATAATTAAGAATGCTTTGTGTTACACCAATCTTAAAAGAAATATATGAATGAGGCCAACCTAATCCTCCAATTGATAAAATTGGTAAACTAAGTATGTGCCTAAAGGTACTCTAGAAGGAAATTCTATCTCTACTTACGTGGAACCCACACATTTTCCTAATGAAATGTTGAATGATGCTAACCTAAAGATCTTTATGATGTAGATAGGAGGATCTTTGAGGTTGACCTAATATATGCTTGAATACACTCACTCCTTACATAATAATTTGGATGCTAAAGATAATGCTCTACTCAAACTAACTTGACTTGAACATGAGGAGGAAAATCTGAAAGGGATGGGGAAGAAACTGAAACAACATCCTGAAAATGATCCTCAAATTTATGCCCTTGTTGCTTCCAACATATCCCTCTCTTAACTTGCTGAAGTTGCAACCTCCCTACTCTTATTTGACATACAACCTAATCATTCTTTGCATTCTGAGGAAGGAAGTCACCATTAGAAATGCTTTGACTGATTCTAACACTATTCTCAACATATCCAACCAGTCTCTCTCGGATGGTGACTCTTTGGACAATAATAGACCATTTCAAACTGTTCTAAAAAAGAAATCACTCAAAGCAAAAATGTTCTCTAATAACTCCACTAGATCTACTAGATCGGGATCCACATCTCATAAATAGCTCTTCCTTTTCTATTTGCTTTAGACAAATACTTTCTTTTGCTTTTATTTCAAATTAGATTGCCTTTATGTTTAATGCACTTATTTGAGGGATTGGGACCCTCATTATTCATAACCACGTTAGAAATCTCCATAATATCACATTACTTGTTATTGTTGAACCTCTAATTCATTCTTCTAAGATCAAATGTCATGTGGCTAGCTTTGACTTTAATAACTTTTTTACAATATTAGTTATAAGATCTAGTGTTTTTGGAATAACCTAGTCATTGTTTCTATCTTTGATGATCTTGAGCAGGTAGTCAACATTAACATTTCTTTGGGTGCTTACTACGCTCTAGGCTCTTTGTTTGCATCTGCACAGTGGTAGGAACATTCTTTGGGACAATTTAAGATCCTTTCATACTTGTCAACCTTGGTTGGACTTTGATTTTAATCCTCCTCTCTTGGAAGAAGGGGATGTTCTCTAACATGCATTCTATGGAAGATTTTTCCAATATGATTCTAGATTGTAACCTTATTGACATTGGCTACTTGATTACATAACTTTAGGCTCGGTGTACACTCTTTAACTCCACATGGATAAATCATTTACTACTTGTTGAACATTTAAGTAAAACCTAGTTAGATCATGTTCCTCTCTTAATTTCTGTTAAAAACCCATTAAATCAACTCTCTCACTCTATATCTTTTAGATTTCAGAATATGTGGATTCAGCATAGTGATTTTTAAATGTTGTCAACACTCTGGTACCCCTCCAACAATTGGTCAAGGGTATGATTAAACGGTTCAAACTTAAAGACTCAAACAAAACCTTGTTTGGTGGAACAAACATCACTTTAAAAACCTTTTTGCTAACATAAAAAACATGAGACAATTGGTATGCAATCTTGAAAATGCTATTTTAACTGATTCCTTGAAATTGAAGGAATTAAATGAAGCCAAAGATAACCTTATTACCTATCAAAATATGGAAGAAACTTTTGGCGAAAAGGCTAAACACATTGTTGATTGGGACAAAAATACCAAATACTTTCATGCCCTTTGTCAAAAAAAAGAGTGCATTAAATTTCATACAAAAAATAAAAGTTCAATGGCATCATGGATAATAATGAAATTAAAGAATCAGTTATTAATCATTTCAAAAATTTACTGAATAAGAACCATGCTTTAGATGTTATCTCCAACACTCATTTGATTCCCTCACTTATTTTCGGTGAAGATAACCACTTACTTACTATGATTCCTATGGAAGATGAGATTAGAAATATTGTTAATAACATGAACAGTTGTTGTTATACTACTCATTTCTTTTTTTGGACTATTATTAAACAAGACTTAGTTGAAGCAGTCATTGACTTCTTTAATGGTAACTCTATTCCTAGATATTTCTCTTACACCTCCATTATTCTAATACCTAAAATTGACAATCTGAATGTTGGGGTGACTTTAGACCTACGGTCTTAGCACTTACTTTCAAAACTTATTGCTAAATTACTTGCCAATAGACTCACTCCTTTGCTTCAAAATTTTTCTCCCAATCAAAGCCCGTGGGAGTGAGCTATATTCGATAATATTCTTCTAGCTCAAGTGCTAATTCATGACTTGGATGCTTATAGAGGTGGAAATATCCTCTTTAAATTAGACATCTCTAAAGCCTTTGACAATATTTCTTGGAAATTCCTCTTTCAAATTCTTAAATTGTTTGGGTTTTCTAAAAAATTCATAATTCTTATTAAAGACTATATTACTAATGCTTGGTTTTCTATCATTTTAAATGGAGAGGCCTTAGGTTTCTTCCCCTCTTCCCATGGCTTGAGACAAGGAGACCCATTGTCTCCTTCTCTTTTTATCATTAGAGTGGAATATCTTTCTAGGAATCTTATTGATCTATTCAACAATTATCCTAGCTGTACTTTAGAACCTTGGGTAGCATCCCTATCTCTCATTTGAGTTTTACTGATGATTTCATCATTTTTTCTAATGCTTCCATTCATCGCATCAAAAAAATAATGAAATTGTTAGTGAATTTTGGGAAGGAAAGTGGTCTTTTATTAATGAAAGCAAGAGTTGTTTCATACCTTCATCTAAAATTCCTAGAAATAGAATTGACCAAATCTTAAGAATCACCAATTTTTAACAACATCACCATCCCATTAAATATCTTGGTGCCCCTCTTTATAAAGGTAAAAAAAAAATCACATCTCTTTGATGAACTTATCCAAAAAATCTTCAATAAAATTTATGTTTGGGAATTTCATTTACTCTCTTTTGGTGGTAAACTTACTTTGCTCAAGAGTATCCTAAACTCCATGACTTTATATCTTATTCAAACCATTGTCCCTACTAATTCTACCATTAATAGAATCGATTTAATAAATTTTTTGGGGATCTAAAACTCTTCTAAAGGATGCATTGGACTTCTTAGTATAAAAACTGTGGTACCCTTCTTTGAAGGTGGGTGGTTGTAATCATGAAACTATTCGCATTCTCTCATAAACTTTGGTGGAACTTTAGAAGTAATAATAGTCTTTGGCTAAATTTATGGTACTACCGAGCATCCGTCATCTACAACAGTGGGCAACTCATAAATATGGAAAAGACTTTGTAACATCAAATGGGAAGTTGAATCCCTTATTTCTTGGGGGTTAACTCGGAACTTCATTCTTTTGGCAAGACAATTGGGATGGTTCCATTGATAATTTATTAACCACTCATTCCACTGTTGATATTAAAGTCAGCTCCTTGAATAACAATTGGAATGATATCATGCTTATTGACTACATTCCTATTCCTTTTATACATAATCTTACCAACATATATATATATATATATATATATATATATATATATATATATATATATATATATATATATATATATATATATATATATATATATATATATATATAATTCACAAACTAATCAAATCCTCTTTAAGCTCTCTCACAATGGAGATTTTAATCTTAAAGATGTTTGGCTTCATATTAAAGAAACTCATGACTTCTTTAATGTATTTTTTAAACTTTGGAATAACACTATACCTATATCTTATTCTATCCTTACTTGGAGAGTTCTAAAAAATTTCATCCCTGTTGATCCTATTATGTGGAGAAAAGGATTTTACTTGCCCTCTAAATGCTATTGCTGTTATCACATTGAGGAGGTGAATCTTGTCTTTGTCAATGGAGCTATTGCCTCTAAACTATGTTTTTGGTATGATGATATATTCAATATTAATCTTTTTAATGGAACTCTTTCTTTATACCAACTTCTGGAAGCTTATTTTCATGAGTTGTTAAAGGTCATATTAAAGTTATAACGACCATCACTCTAATATGGTTTATTTGGATGGATAGAAATGATGCTAAACATAGTGGGATTCCTATGAATCATAATGTGAGAATTAAAGATAAAATTCGTGCTTTATTCAATGCCAATTTAATTACTAACAATCAATTTAAAGGTTGCCAATTTGTCGCTAATAAACTGGGTCTTACCTTGCATGAGCACTTGAATTGTAAAGATAATAAGATTGTCTACTAGATTAAGCCTATGATAATATTATCAAAATTAACACTGATGGTTTTGTTTCTCAAAAAATTTTTGGATGTGGTGGCATTTTCAGAAACTTTAAAGGCATGGTAACTTGTGCTTTTGCCTATCCTTTACCTGCATGCTCTATTATTTTTGCTGAATTAATGGCTGTTAATAAAGCTGTTGAGATCAATTTCCAGAAAAACTGGCTTAACATTTGGATTGAAGTAGATTCTCTTTTACTGATTGATCTATTAACCACCAATAAAATGGGTAACACTGAATTGTATTATCTTCTCAAGCAAACTAGAATGCTCCTATCTCAAGTTTGTTACAAAATAACTCATGTTTGGTGAGAAGCAAATACATGTGCTGATTATCTTCCTAATTTGGGTGCTAGATTAGATTATCAAATTTTATTTGATCACTCTAATCTCCCTAGACACCTGCGTGGTCTAGTTTATTTGGATAATATGGGCCTACCCTACCTTAGAAACTAGCCCCTCTATCCTTTCTTACTTCTTTATGTTTCTTATTCCAAGATGCATTCCTATAATTTTACTTTCTTCTTATCCTATGCTTCTGACCCGATCCTTGCTCACTACATATGGGGTTTGTTGATCTGCTTATCCTATGCTTTGACCGATCCTTGCTCATTGCATATGGGGTTTGTTGATAATGTTGTGTCTCATTTTGAAGGGTATGATGTTCCCTATTTCATTAAGCTACTGGATGGTAATGTCTATCTCTATATCTATATTGAAAAATTTCTACTTATGTCTTTTTATTTGGCTGGGCCTATTGATGTTGGCCTTTTGGTTGGTGTAGGTTCTTCTGGAAGATGTGTATGTAAATTTTCTAGTTTTCTTGTGTTTTGCCCCCAGCATTATTTGGTGTCACGAACCCTTTTTTTGGTATACTATGGAGTCTCCTATTTGACCTGTTGTGTAGCTTTGAGCTAATTTGTTTGTTATTTTCTTTCCATCAGTTGGATACCTATGGCATTTGGTTTTATTGGCTTTCTTCAATAGGCTAGGAACATTCTCTCATTTCCTCCAGCCTGCTGGATTGTGATGTTTGGAATTGTTGGAATCATTTTTTCTCCCATCAAGAATTGGCTGTCAGGTCTCCTTTCTTTTGGCCTACTGACGTGATCAATGTGGTGCTTTTTATTCAGTAGATGGATTAGTCTTGAAATTGGCTTTACTGGTATAATTTTGGTTATGATCATGGCTAGATCAAATGCTTCTGTTTCTATTGATTCTGGTTGGATTACGGCATGTCCTTTGGGCCTGCTACTGTTGGTTTTTCTAACATGTTTTTTCGAACATCTGGAGATTGTCCTGCTTGCCTATATAGAAAAAAAAAGAGATTGTGTCCTCTTCTGTGAATGTCCTGTTTGCGGATTCTCTCGATTTTGGGCACTTTTTTCTTCCTCATCTTATTTTTTTTTCCTACTGCTTATAATCTACTGGGCTTACCATTTTTATGACTCTAACACTATTATGGAGGATGTGTGTAGGGATTCTATGCTATGATGCATATAATGGATGATGGTTACCTATTCGAGATAATGGCTTACATTTTACATATACATTGTATTTGGCTCTAATTAGGTTTGCAGGTGCTTTGGACCACAAATTCTTCATCCTCCTCAGCTGCTTTGCAGTTTGTGATGATGGCTTCACCCTTATAGTGATTTAGTAGTAGCTCTTGTGTTGTATCCATGCAATGGTTGCTTGGATGCACACATTTTCTTCTATTTGGTGTGAATATCTTGAGCCCTCTACCTCTCACTTTCACTTCAGTCCTTATTTTGCTACCTCTTTATTACATCTGTACTAAATTCTTCCCTTCACATATTTATAGATGCAGCTTTCCTTTAATTTTCCAGGTGCATTGTTAGTTCATTTCTTGTTGATTCTGCAGACGGTGGTGCTTTGTTCTAGAGTTTTCATTGCTGATCGCTATGTATCTTTTTCTTTTCTTTTGCTTTTACTTGCTTTTTGGATGCAATTAGATAGGGGATTTACTCTCTAGGTTGATTGTAGCTCTTGGTAGTTTTAGTTTATCCCATTTTAAGCACCTTGTAACCTTCTTTTGTGGCAATAAAATTCCCCTATATGGGGTTTAAAAAAATAAACCCTACCGTTTCTTAAATTTAAAGAAAAAAGAAAACCCTAAATAAATACAAACTCTAAGCCTAAATTCTAAATACTAAATCCTAAAACACTAAACCCTAATAACCCTAAATACTGAGTGCCTGGAGCTGTACAGGCCACAAACTGCCCAGGCCACTGACGTGACTGTGGAGCCTGGGCCCTGGGCCCAGCCCTGGGCCACGGGCCCTGGGCTGACACTGGGCCACAAGACTGCTGGAGCCAAACCCTAAAACTTAAACCTATAGCTAAACCCTAAACCCTAAACTAACCCTAAAACCTAAGCTAACCCTAAACCATAAAAACTCTAAACCCTAAAGCCTAAATACTAAACCCTTAACCCTAAACCCTAAAACCCTAAACCCTAAAACCCTAAACCCTAAACCTTATACCCCAAACCCAAAAGACCTAAAAACCTAAACCTAAACTAAATAAAATTTAAAAATAAAATAAAAAAAACTTAAGCCTAAATAAAATAAAAAATAAAATAAAATAATAACCTAAACTAAATCAAAAACCAAAGTTAAAATAAAACAAAATTAACTAATAAAAATAAACTAAAATAAAACAAATATAAACTAAACTAAAGAAAAAAATAAAATAAACCAAAGAATAAAAATCTAAATAAAATGAAAACTAAATGTAAAATAAATATAAAATATACCTAAAATAAAATTAAATAAAAACTTAATGAAATCCTAAACCTAAAAAATAAACCTTAAAGTAAAACCAAAAATTGAATAAAAAAACCTAAACCATAAACTAAAAAAAATGTAAACCTAAAAGAATAATAAATAAAACAAAATAAAATAAACCTATACCTAAACTAAAATAAACTAAACTAAAATAAATAAAACTTGAATCTAAACCTAAAATAAAGTAAAGCTAAACCTAGGGCAAATCTAAATAAAAAAATAAACCTAAATTAAGAATAAAACCTAAAAATAAACCTAAAATAAAAACATAAAACCTAAAGCCAAAAAAATAAAATAAAAACCTAAACCTAAACATAAAAATAAAAAATAAAACCTAAACCTAAATAATAAAATAAAAATAAAATTCAACTAAAAAATAAACTTAAACCTAAACCTAAACCTAATAAATAAACTAAAATAAAAAACCTAAATTAAAATAAATAAACCTAATATAAATAAACTAAATTAAATAAAAATAAAAAAATAAGCCTAAATGAAAAAATAAAATAAACTAAAATAAAAAATAAACTAAATGAACTAAAACCTATAAGCTTACTTAATTTAAAAAAAAAACCATAAACCCTAAACCCTAAACATACAACCATAAACCCTAAACCTTAAACCCTAAACCCTAAAAAACTCTAAACCTTAAACCCTAAATGCATCAACCCTAAAACCCTAAATCCTAAACCTTAAACCCTAAACCCTAAACCCTAAACCCTAGAACCTAAACTCTAAATCCAAAACCCTAAACCTAGACCTAAAGTAACTAAATAAATTAAAAAAATAAACGTAAATCTTAAAACCTAATAAACTAAACCTGAAGAATGGGCAGAACATTGACCGTAGGAACATCACCATCAACCACACTCAGTTTAGTTCTGGTAGTGGATTAAAAGGCTGAGGTGGTGATTATCGCAGTGGTGGAGGGGGACCAGGAGGTGTTGTTGGATGTGGAGGTGGTGGTAAGAGCAGTGGTGGTTATGGAGGCAGGATGAGCGATGGTTGTTATAACCATGGTGGTGGAGGAGGAAGAGATCGGGGATATGATGGTGGATCCTACTGAGAGGCCATGGTGGTTCGACGAACCGGAGAAATCAAGAACTCCGATCTACCGCTATAGAATCATATTTATAATAGAGATAATACTATTTATCTAGGCTTTTCTGTTTGCTCTATTCCTGCTCATTTTTTATCTACGTTGTCATTTGTGTCAAAGAAAACTTGGTGTGATACTTGGTTGGTGAAATCAAAAAGAGTAAATATTGAATCAGAATTTGTTCTCTGTTAAAAAAGAAAACCAAAAACCTTAAACCCTAAACACTAAACCCTAAACCCTAAACTAAAACATAAACCCTAAACCTTAAAGACAAAATCCTAAACCCTAAACCCTAAACCCTAAACCCTAAACCCTAACCCTAAACCCTGAACCCTAAACCTAAACTATAAACCCTAAACCCTAAACCCTAAACCCCAAACCCTAAAACCTAAAAAGCTAAAAACCTAAACCTAAACTAAATAAAACCTTAAAATAAAATAATTAAAAAACCTAAGCCAAAATGAAATAATAAGATAAAATAAAATAAAAACATAAACTAAAACCTAAACCTATTCCTAAAGCTAAACCTAAACCTAAAATAAAAATAAACCTAAACTTAAAATAAATAAAATAAATCTAAAATAAAATAAAATAAAAACTAAATAGAAACCTAAACCAAAAAAAGTAAACCTAAAAATAAATTAAACCTAAACCTTAAACCCTAGAAAGCCCAAACCTAAAATCCTAAACCCTAAAATCTAAACACTAAACCCTAAACCAAAAACCCTAAACCCTAAACCCTAAACTTACAACCCTAAACCCTGAACCCTAAACACTAAACCATAAAATACCCTAAACCATAAACCTTAAACCCTAAACACTAAAAAATAATAAACCCTAAACACTAAACCCTAAACCTAAGTTAACTTAAACCCTGAACTCTAAACCTTAAATAAACCTTAAACCCTAAAACCCTACAAGCCTAACCCATAAACCCTAAACCCTAAATCATAAACCCTAATCCCCCTAAACCCTAACCCTTAAACAAATCTAAAACCCT